>CAUYQV010181541.1:0-13935 GCA_963574575.1 Galagoides demidoff
ACAGGTGCCCGCCACAACGCACGGCCATTTTTTGGTTGCAGCCATCATTGTTGTTTGGCGGGCCCGGGCTGGGGATTCAAACCCACCACCTTAGGTGTACATGGCTGGCGCCTTAGCCGATTGAGCCACAGGCGCCGAGCCGGTGATTTCTTTCTTAATCTCATCTTTGACCCAGCTATCAGTCAGTAGGTAATCATTCTTGTGGTACCCCCAAGCATATGGTATTTGGAAATAAACATTTCTCTTGTAGCTGGGTGTAGTGGCTCATGCCTGTAATCCTAGCACTCTGGGAGGCAGAGGTGGAGGTGGATTGCTTAACTGGTTTGGTCCCTGTAGGTTCTAAGTGACTTTCAACCCCAGTCCCTCATTTTAATTGTTCTGTAAGTTTAGCTCTCACCCTGAAGATGCCCATCTTGAATAGTTTAAATTTATTTTATTTTACTTTTTTGGGACAGAGTCTTACTTTGTTGTCCTTGGTAGAGTGCCATGGCATCATAGCTCACAGCAACCTCCAACTCTTGGGCTTAAGCGATTCTCTTGTCTCAGCCTTCTGAGTAGCTGGGACTATAGGTGCCCACCACAATGCCTGGCTATTTTTTAGAGATGGGGTCTTGCCCTTGCTTAGGCTGGCCTTGAACCTGTGAGCTCAGTCAATCCACCTGCCTCGGTCTCCCAGAGTGCTACGATTACAGGTATGAGCCACCAAGCCTGGCCCCATCTTGAATAGTTTAGAGAATTAACTTCTGAATTGGAAATATTGTAATAGATTGTCACTGAGTTGTGCTGTTTATTCTTTAAAATAAGGGTTATTAGACCAGGGGCAATAGTTTGAGGTTGCTGTGAGCTGTGACACTACGACACTCTACCGAGGGTGACAAAGTGAGACTCTGTCTCAAAAAATAAAGAAAAAAATGAAAATAAAATAAGAGTTATTGTGGTCTTTGCTTTAGAAGGATTGTTTTAGAAAATTAACTTTTAAGTTGAAAACACTGTAACAGGTTGTCACTAAGTTGTGCTATATATTATTTAAAGTAAGAGTTCTTTGCTGTGAAGCATTATGTTTAAAACTGTGATTTTGGAAATGAAAGAACAGAAGAGTATTGGAGAGGTTACTCTCACTGTTTTCTGGAATTTGAGTGCTCAATATCTGTTGTTACATGAAGTCTGACAATTAAGTTTGCAAACTATGCACTTACGTTGGCAACACTGCAAACAACTCGATAAGGTTTGTTCAATAACCTTCATTTATTGGTGTCTCACATCTGTGTTCTTGTGAACCTGTGGCAGTGTCTTGCTAAGTGGCATTCATCATTGTTGTTGCATGTATTTTTTTTTTTCTAGAGACAGAGTCTCACTTTATCACCCTTGGTTGAGTGCTGTGCTGTCACAGCTCACAGCAACCTCCAAGTCCTGGGCTTAGGCAATTCTCTTGCCTCAGCCTCCTGAGTAGCTGGGACTACAGGCACCCACCACAATGCCCAGGTATTTTTTTTTGTTGTTGTTGCAGTTTGGCCGGGGTTGGGTTTGAACACACCACCCTAGGTATATGGGGCTGGTGCCCTACTCACTGAGCCACAGGCACCGCCCATATTTTCTTTTTTGAGACAAAGTTTCATTATGTTGCTCTTGGTAGAGTACCGTGGCATCACAGCTCACAGCAACCTCCAACTCCTAGGCTTAGGCAATTCTCTTGTCTCAGCCCCCTGAGTAACTGGGACTACAGGCACCCTCTATAACGACTGGCTTTTTTGTTGCAGTTTGGCTGGGACTAGGTTTGAACCCTACCACGTTCAGCATATGGGGCTGGTACCCTACTCCTTTGAACCACAGGCACCGCCCATATTTTCTTTTTTGAGACAAAGTTTCATTATGTTGCTCTTGGTAGAGTACCGTGGCATCACAGCTCACAGCAACCTCAAATTCTTGGGCTTAAGTGATTCTCTTGCCTCAGCCTCCCAAGTAGCTGGGACTACAGGTGCCTGACACAATGCCAGCTATTTTTTTGTTTTAGCTGTCGTTTGGCAGGCTAGGACCGGGTTCACACCCGTCAGCCCTGGTGTATGTGGCTGGTGCCCTAGCTGCTGAGCTATAGGCGCCAAGCCTGTTGCATGTTTTTATGTGCTGTGTGTTAACTGCTTTGATGGTCATTCCAAAAAAAAAAAAAGAGTTCCAAAATTGCTTTGAAGGGTGGATTAGGCTCTGGGGTTGGTGCATAGCTTTCTGAGGGGAGTACTTCAAGGGTAACTATAGTGATATTCAGCAATGCGGTTGGTATGTAGCACTTTTTCTAGGATGAGTTCCTACTAGAACTTAAGTGTTAGACCTCATATATTAGGCTTTTAGGGGTGTAAGGGGGAGGAATCAGGAATGACAATCACTAGCAGGAGGAGCTGCTGAGGTGGGAAAAATCAGAAGAATGTGGGGCAAGAGAGTAAGAGGGACTTGGCAACTAGATGGAAACTTCTGAAAGGCTGTCTTGAATAGTAACAAAAAAATCCACTGGATTTGTCAAAATGGAGGTCCCTTGGGGACCTCAACAAGAACAACTTCAGAGGACTGATAGGAACAGAAACCAGAATAGTCAGGGAGAGAGCAGAAGGTGAGGAAGTGTAGCTAGTTAGTGTAGACAAGTTTTGATATGAAATGGAAAAGAGATAGCTATAAGGGGGTGCAGGAGGTCAAGGTGAAAGCACATATAGAGAGAATAAGATGGAGTCTGTCAGGCTAGGGCAGACATGACACAGCTGTTCTGGTTGGTTTAGGTCCTGCCTGACCTTCACCCCCATCACTCTTACTGTTTTGTAAATTTAGCTCCCACCCTAAAGATGTCTATCTTGAGTAGTTTAGGTGAATTTGATTTAGGAGATTAACTATTGAACTGGAATGCTATAATAGGTCACTGAGTTATGCTGATTACTATTTGGAATAGGGGTTGGTATGGTCTTTGCTTTGAACCTTTATGTATAAAACTGCAGTTTTGGAAATGGAAGAACAGAACAGTCTTAGAGAGGCTACTCTCACTGTTCCCCAGAATCCAGGCCTTCTGACAAATAAAGTTTGGAGGATCTATCCCTGCTTCTTCATACTGGCTGGCAGTGACAGAAGGCCAGACCCTCTTCATCTGGTAACAAAGGCAGTCTTTGTTATTTCTTGTTTTAGAAGGAGAGACAGAAACATGTTTGCCTATTGATGGAATAATCCAGTAAAGGGGGAAAGATTCATGATGCAGGAGAAAGAGGATGTCCTTGAAAAGGTAAAAAACTTGTGGGATCCTGGGTACAAGGGAGAAATTTGTCTTTAATAAAAGCATGGACATCTTCACTGTGACAGGAGGAAAAACAGAAAACACAAGAGTATTGAAGAAAGATTATAGAGCCGGCGGTAGGACAATGAGTAAGGTCCCTCTGAAGGCCTCTGTTTTTGTTGTTGTTGAGACAGAGTCTCACTTGGTCACCCTTGGTAGTGTGCCATGGTGTCTTAGCTCACAGCAACCTCAAACTCTTGGGTTCAAGTGATCCTCTTGCCTCAGCCTCCCAAGGAGCTGGGACTACAGATGCCCACTAGAACGCTGGCTACTTTTTAGACGGGGTCTCGCTCTGGCTCAGGCTGGCCTTGAACCTGTGAACTCAGGCAATTCACCTGCCTCGGCCTCCCAAGTTCTGGGATTACAGGAGTGAGTCGCTGAGCCCAGCCAAGGCCTCTGTTTTGTCCCTGGAATGTCAAGTGAGGCCATTAGTTGAGAGGAAAGGGGGCTCTATGGGGGCACCAGGGAAGGGAAGTCTTGAAGAGAGAGGGAAGAATATGAAATAGATATCTCTGAGAGTGGGAAATTTATTAGAGAAACTTAATATATTGGAGGTTTGTGGTCACTAGTTTAAAGTAAAATGTGTTAGCTTTGCACCCGTAGGACAGTGGTTAGGGCACCAGCCACATGCACCAAGGGTGGCAGGTTCGAACCTGGCCTGGGCCAGCTAAACAACAATGACAACTGTAACAAAAAAAAATAGCTGGGTGTTGTGGCAGGTGCCTGTAGTCCCAGCTACTCGGGAGGCTGAGGCAAGAGAATCACTTAAGCCCAAGAATTTGAGGTTGCTGTGAGCTGTGACGCCACAGCACTCTACTGAGGGCAACATAGTAAGACTCTGTCTCAAAAAAAAAAAAGCAAAAAAAGTAACATATGTCTCTCTTCCTCCTTCCTTTCTTCTTTGGGGTCCAGTGAGCTATGAGGGCAGGCAACATGGTGAGGCAATAGTACACACACATTGGATATAACGTATAATAATAACAAGAGCTGGGGTTTCTCACTGTCAGAGAAGAGAAATACAAAATGGAAGGGGAAAAGCTACTGAAATGAACTGCTGTGTTAAGTCCGGAGGAGATGTTTTAGCTCTGATTTTCCTTGACTAAGACAGATGTTGAACTTTATTTTCTTGAAATGCTCCTTCATTTTGCTATTGCGACATCACACACATGTACTTATTCTTAATTTTCTGACCATTTATCCTGTGTCCTTTTGTAGTTTTTTTTCCTCTTAAATATAGGGGCTTTATAGGCTACATCCATTGCTAGATTTTCTTCCTACACTACATTTTCTCCCTGGGCATCACTCTCATAACTGCAATTAAATCTCTATGCAAGTGACTCCCCAAACTTCTTCTCCATCCCAGATCCCTTTTACGTTCCAGACTCAAATTATCTACTTGCTGGTCACATTCACTGAGTTGTTTAACAGGTTAAAATTCAATACACCAAAAATTGAATGTCTTCAACCAATTTACTCCTTCTACTACCTCTTTAATTCTCCATGTTGGGGACCAAAATCACCATCCACTCGATCGTCCAAGCAAGAAATGTGGGCATGAGCTTTGCTGCTCCCTCCATTTCACTCCCCAATCTGGCTCAGACCAACTGTGTCTTTTGTTGTCTTTGTTATTTCTTGTTTTAGAAGGAGAGACAGAAACATGTTTGTCTAACATGGCCTTCTGCCTTATCTTTCTGCTTTTGGTTTTGGTTTCCCCACCCGAATCCCCAAACTTCATGTTTCATGTCATAAATTACACAGTGCACACAGTGGAATTATTGTTTCAGGAGTGGCTTCTCTACTGCCTTTATCCTGTTCACCCGAATCTTTAGGCAGAAGTCCTTCAATCTGAGCTCTTGGGGACACTGCCTTCTAGTCATCCTTCCCTGTTATAATGAAAACTCCCACTGGACTCCTCTATGGTTTCTCGAACTCCCTCTGATCCACTCTCTCATGGGCCTTCCTCATGTTCTCTGTAGCCTGCACCTCTGGCATCAGGCATTCAAGTCCATCCAGTCAAACACTTGAATCTAGAATAAAGCCAAAAGGTTTGGATAATTGTGGTGAACAGCTTTTGGGTCCTGTAGGAAGTAGTCTTTCTGAAAGAAAACTAAGGACAAATCCTCACCAGGACAAATCCAAGTTCCTTAACGTGGCTTACAGGAGACATCCTTTCTTCTCAGCTAAGCCCTAGTGACTCCTTATGTAGTTACTAAGGGAAAATTCCAGTTTGCCAAAACATGCAACTGTTTTCTTGCTTATGGATCTTTGGGTATGATGGTATGGCTGCTTGGAACACATTTCCCCATCCTTCTTCACTCAGCGTAGGATTGATCCTTTGTAGATGCAGATTATGTGTCTCTAGTTAGTGCAGCCTCTCCCATGGCCCACTCCCACCCAACCAAACAGCTGCCCCTGCTCCCTTCATCATCCTTTCCAGCCTGACCAGCTGGTGCCCTGTGAGTGCTTGGCTTCCTCTCCTGGTCTATAAGCTGTCTTTGGAAGAAAGCTTATGTTCTCACTGTTTTTCTCAGGTTCCTTCCTGGCATAGTGCTGGTATTTAGCTCTGATATTTGTTCATTCACATTATGACCATCAATTCCATTTTTTTTTTTTTTTGAAACATAGTCTCAAGCTGTTCCCCTGGGTAGAGTGCTGTCACATCACAGCTCACAGCAACCTCAAATTCTTGGGCCTAAGCAATTCTCTTGCCTGAGCCTCCCAAGCAGCTGGGACTGGGCAGCTGCCCGCCATAATGCCCAGTTAATTTTTTGGTTGCAGTTGTCATTGTTGTTTGGCAGGCCCGGGCTGGATTTGAACCCACCAATTCTGGCGTATATAGCTGGTGCCCCAGCTGCTGAGCTATAGGTGCTCAATGTTCCAATATTGCACAATTACCTTTTTTTTTTTTTTTTTGCAGTTTTTGGCTGGGGCTGGGTTTGAATCCACCACCTCTGGTATATGGGGCCAATGCTCTACTCCTTTGAGCCACAGGTGCCACTCTCTCTCTCTCTTTTTTTTTTTTTGTGACAGAGTCTCAGTATGTCACCCTGGATAGTGCTGTGGTATCACAGCTCACAGCAACCTCATACTCTCGGGCTTAAGTGATTCTCTTGCTTCAGCCTCCCAAGTAGCTGGGACTACAGGCTTCTGCCACAACGCCCTGTTATTTTTTGTTGCAGTTGTCATTATTGTTTAACTGGTTGGGGCTGGGTCCAAACCCGCCAGCTTGGGTGTATGTGGCCAGCGCCCTCCCCACTGAGCTGCAGGTGCCGCCGCCATTTACTTTCTAAACTTGGCCAGAATTTGCTTCCCAATACCTCCTTCTCAGGTTATGTTCTACTGTTTCGGAAGTGCTGTCTTTGAGGTGATGTAGAGGCAGAAGTGGGGAGCAACAAAGTGCCAAAGGAGGACTCAGCTTCAACCAGAAGATTATAACCTCTTCGTACTTTGGATGAAAGTAGGGAACTGGATCACCCATGGTATTTTAAGGTAAAAAGTTTGTCCTGAAATTTTGAAAACTATTATACAAGCTATAGTGACTTACTCAAGACTATCCTTATCACGTACTTCTAGTGTTCCCCTGCCTACTTTTGATAGTTTTAATTAAAAAAATTTTTTTTTCTTTTTTTTTTTTTGAGACGGAGCCTCAAGCTATCCCCCTGGGTAGAGTGCCATGGCATCACAGCTCATAGCAACCTCCAACTCCTGGGCTCAAGCGAGTCTCCTGCCTCAGCCTCCCAAGTAGCAGCCACAACGCCCGGCCATTCTTTGGTTGCAGCCATCATTGTTGTTTGGCAGGCCCGGGCTGGGGATTCAAACCGGCCACCTTAGGTGTACGTGGCTGGCGCCTTAGCCGATTGAGCCACAGGTGCCGAGCCAAAATTTTTTTTTCTTTAGACAGAGTCTCAAGCTGTTGCCCTGGTGTCACAGCTCACAGCAACCTCAAATTCTTGGACTTAAGCGATTCTCCTGCTTCAGCCTCCCAAGTAGCTGGAAGTACAGGCGCCTGCCACAACGCCCAGCTATGTCTTTTTGTTGTTGCAGTTGTCATTATTGTCCTAGCTGGCCTGGGCTGGGTTCAAACCCACCCCCGCCCCCAGCCTTGGTGTATGTGGCTGGCACCCAACCCACAGAGCTATGGGTACCACATAATTTAAAAATTAAAAAAATAATATGCACGATAAACTCAGAAAAGATTAATGTTCATTCTGCTATTTTTTTTTGTGTGTGTGTGTGTGAGACAGAGTCTCAAGCTGTTGCCCTGGTTAGAGTGTTGTGGCATCACAGCTCACAGCAACCTCAAACTCTCGGGCTTAAGCCATTCTCTTGCCTCAGCCTCCCAAGCAGCTGGGACTACAGGTGTCCGCCACAACACCCAGCTATTTTTTGGTTGCACTTGTCACTGTTGCTTAGCAGACCCGGGCAGGGTTCGAACCCGCCACCCTAGGTGTATGTGGCTGGTGCCCTTGCAGACTGAGCTACGGGCACCACCACATTCTGTTAACTATTGAAACTTGGCATTTATTTAAAATCATTTTAAATTAATCACAGTACCTTGGTATCTTACTGAATATTCTTTTTTTTTTTTTGTAGTTGAGATTTCATTGGTTGTGTTGAACATTTCAATTTGTACAAAATTCTTTTTTTTTTTTTTTCTAGAGACAGAGTCTCACTATGTCACCCTTGGTAGAGGGCTGTAGCGTCACAGCTCACAGCAACCTCCAGCTCTTGGGCTTAGGTGATTCTCTTACCTCAGCCTCCCGAGTAGCTGGGATGACAGGCACTTGCCACAATGCCCAGCTGTTTTTTGTTGCCGTTTGGCTGTGGCCAGGTTTGAACCTGCCACCCTTGGTATATGGGGCCGGTGCCCTACTCACTGAACCACAGGCACCACCCCTGTACACAATTCTTAACATACGTACCCAAAAATAAAAAGCCATTTATTGTAATTCTTTTTTAAAGTTATTCCAGTGACTTTCCAGATTAAATTTTGGAAGCAAATTTTCTTTAAGAGGATACCAAGTACCAGTCTCTTCACATGTTGATAAGCAGTTGGGTAAGTCCCACCAATTCACACTTTATTGCCATATATGCTACATGCCCAGATTTTCAGTCCTTCACAGCACAGTAACAAAGTTATTAGGAAAAGAGGAGTCCCACAACCAAACATGTTACAGAGTGTACACAGTTCTGACTCGGAGAGCCCTGATCACGGGAGTGGTGATCTTTAGGAAAAAATTCTATTACAAAACAACATAGGAATAGAAGTAATTTAAAATGTTGAAACATTAAATGCAGGACTAGGACTCCATATTGCCATTTAGTATGCTTTGTATTACAGGATATAAAAACTAACCCCTATTTATGGAATGTTAAGCTCACACCCAAGACAGTCAAAGGCTCCCATTAATTCAATATCTCACACTATTTTCTGGTTGTACCAAAAAATAAACAACCAGCAAATGATTTCACCTTTAAAAAAAAAAAGCATTGGGCGGCGCCTGTGGTTCAAAAGGGTAGGGCACCAGACCCATATGCCAGAGGTGGCAGGTTCAAACCCAGCCCTGGCCAAAAAAATAAAAATAAAAATAAAGCATTTACACTTAAAAAATATTTCTCTGGATTGTACAAGAAGGGAGACAGGGACCACGGATAAGACATGGTGTATGACATTAATCAGACGTGGCTTCTTTCTCTCTTGCTTCGTCAGCGGCTGGATTCTCTTCAGTTTTAGTTTCTCCGTTTTCTGCTTGTAAATCTTTAGTTTCTCGCTTAGCCACTTCCGCCTGCTTTCCCTTTTCCCTTTTGGTTGCACTTTTTTGTCTGAAGATTTATCCCTTTGCTGCTGCCTTTTTTGGCTTCGTTTCCACTTTCGCAGGAGCAGGTTTAGCTGGGTGACCAGATATCCCGATATCCCGCTTTTTAAACAATTTGTCCCGCCGCGGTTTAAAAAAGTCCCGATTTTTGGAAAGAATGCACAAACGGGCGGGGTTTTCAGCTGCCATGTGGCTATTTCGCCAGAATATGAATTTTATAATGTTAAACTGTGATAATTATAAATAATTGTTGAGAAGTGATTATCGAGAACTGCTTATCAAAATCTGCATTGTTGTCAGGCCCAACCCCCACCCTGCCCACGCCCCGCCCCCTGGCCAAGTTGTCCCGCTTTACAAATGTTAAAATCTGATCACCCTAGGTTTAGCTGACAACTGCGCGACCTCCTCTTGGGCTCTTCCTTCCCAGCGCCTTCGGCAGAGCTGACCTTCCTTTTAGGCATCTCCACGGGCGGGCAAGGCGCGTGCCGGGTGCCTGTGAGCCGCGGTGCGCCAAGAGCCTTCCCGAAGCTGCGCGGCCTGGCCGCCCACCCGCGGCGGGGGTGGAGGGAGAACTGGATGGTTACTGAATATTTTTACATACTTGACCTTTGAACATTGCGATGGGCATGAACTCCCTGATAGTCAAAAATCTGTGTAAATTTTTGACTCCCACAAAACTTTACTAATAGTCTAGTGTCGACTGGAAGCCTTACCAATAATATAAACATTTGATTAACACATATATATTTAAATACTAGTTTTATAATAAAGCAAGTGGAAAAATATTAAAGTCAGAAGATCTTTTTGCTATTCATTAAGAGGAGGAACAGGTTGGTCTTGCTGTCTCAAAAGTGGCAGAAGAAAAAAATCCATGTAAAAATGCACCTGTGAAGTTCAAACCCATGTTGTATAAGGGTCAACTGTAGTTTTTTTTTGTTTTTTTTTTTGCAAAGGTACATTAAAATTTAGTAAAGAATTTCCCCCCTGCCGGGGCTGGGTTTGAACCTACCACCTCTGGCATATGGGGCCAGCGCCCTACTCCTTTGAGCCACAGGCACTGCCCAACTGTAGTTTTAATAGCAGGGTGCAGTGGCTCACGCCTGTGAGCCTACCACTCTGGGAGGCGGAGGTGGGTGGATCACCTGAGCTCAGGAGTTTGAGACCAGCTTGAGTAAGAGTGAGTGAGACCCTGTCTCTAAAAAATAGCTAGGCACTGTGGCACGCGACTGTAGTCCCAACTACTCTGGAGGCTGAAGCAAGAGGATGGCTTGAGCCCAAGAGTTTGAGGTTGCTGTGAGTTATGACACCACAGCACTCTACCCAGGGTGACAAAGTGAGACTGTCTCAAAAACAAAACAAAACAACTGCAGTTTTAAATTTCCCTCCAAGCATTAGACTGAAAATAATCTCTGAGAAAGAACTTTGTCAACTCTTAAAAATGCTGAAAATTCAGCCTATACTGCCTTAGGGTTTTCAGAGAAAAGACATTCTCTATGACTGATAATTCACAACTTACTTATGCTCTACTTTGGTTCTCTTTTTACCATTAGACTAGACATGTTAGAAAGAGGGGATGGGAATGATATCATAGCACTAAGTAATCTCACTCTGTCAATGCTATGGAAGAAAAGTTGATTTAGGGATCTAGTCTCTCACTTTGAGTCTAGTCACATAGCCAATTATAAATCTAATCAAATTCAGCTCCTATTCATCATTTTGTCCAAATATCAAGAAATTCTATTATGGGCGGTGCCTGTGGCTCAGTGAGTAGAGCAATGGCCCTATATGCTGAGGGTGGAGGCTTGAACCCAGCCCAGGCCAAACTGCAACAAAAACATAGCTGGGCATTGTGGCGGGCGACTGTAGTCCCAGCTACTTGGGAGGCTGAGGCAAAAGAATCCACCAAATCCTGTGAGCTGTGATGCCACAGCACTCTACCAAGAGTGACATAATGACACTCTGTCTCAAAAAAAAAAAATACTATTACATTTCTTGTCTGTAAACAAATATATCACTAAGTTTATTTTTTTCTTGATAGAATTAAATATAATCAAGGAAATGGAATAGTGGAACATTCTTAGGGATTCCATGGTGGATTCTAATAGCCCCTCTTCCTTTCCAAGAAGAGCAGTTCTCAACCTGTGGGTCATGACCCACATGAACTGTATTAAAGGGCCGCAGCATTAGGAAGGTTGAGAACTAGTGTCCTAGAAGGTCACCATCTAAGATGGTATGTTAGAGTTTTCTAGAGAAACAGAATAGTGTATGTGTCTTACACATATACAAAATGGGAAATGGCTCACATGAAATGATTATGGAGGCTGCAAAGTTCCCATGATCTGCAGTTTGTGAGTCAGAGAACCAGGAAAGCCTGTGATGTAATTCAGTCTAGTCTGGAGGCCTGAGAATTGGGGGTAGAAAGGAGTAGGGCTGGGACTGACGATGTTTAAGTCCTGGTCCAAATGTGAAGGCCAGGAGCGCCAATGTCCAAGGTAAGAAGAAGATGGATGTCTTAGCAAAAAAAAAAGAAAAAAGATAGCAAATTTGCCCTCAACAGATTGGATAATGCCCACTCACATTGGGTAAAGCCATGTGCCTTAATCAGTTCACAAATTCAAGTGCTAATCCCTTCTGGAAACACCTCACAGACACACCCAGAAATGTTTTACTAGCCATCTGGGTATCCTTTATCCTAATCTAGTTGACATATAAAATTAGTAAGAGTCAGAGTATAGGCATGTCAATAAAAGCTTTAATAATGATTTTATCAAGGGTTTAGCTTTTCAGGTTGAATGTTCTATTTTAGAATAAAAAATGAGAAAGGCAGTAACTTTGGTTTGTGAATTTCCATTTCTCTTTTCCTGTTGTGGTAAAAATAACTTTAGCAAAATAAGTTAAGGATTATAATAGACATGTAACATAACACGGTTCATATTATGGAATTTTTTTTTTTTTTTGGTGATAGTCTATGTCCCCCTCGGTAGAGTGCTGTCACATCATAGCTCACAGCAACCTCTAACTCTTGGGCTTAAGCGATTTTCTTGCCTCAGCCTTCCAAGTAGCTGGGACCACAGGTGCCCACCATGAACACTCGGGTATTTTGTTGTTGTTGTTGTTGCAGTTGTCATTGTTGTTTAGCTGGCCCAGGTGGGGTTTGAACCTGCCACCCTTGGTGCATGTGGCCGGTGCAGTAACCACTGTGCTACGGGCACTGAGCCCATATTATAAACTCTTGTTATCCAAAACATGTTTAGAGGTCTTCTTTTTTGAGACCAAGTCTCACTTTGTTGCCCTCTGTAGAGTGCTATAGCATCATAACTTGTAACAACCTCAAACTCTTGGGCTTAAGTGATTCTCCAGCCTCCCAAGTAGCTGGGACTACAGGTGCCACAACACCTATTTTTAGAGATGAGGTCTTGCTCTGGCTTAGGCTGGTCTTGAACCTGTGAGCTCAAGCAATCCATCTGCCATGGCCTCCCAGAGTGCTAGGATTATAGATGTGAACCATCATGTCCAGCCTAGAGGTAAGTCTTCTTAGTCATATTTGATAATGAGGGTAATGAAGTGATCCCCTCAAAGTCACATAACAACTTGATGACAGAGCTGAGACCAGAATCCTGAGATTCAGATTCCTAGGCTATTACTTTTTTTTTTTTTTTTTTGGAGACAGTCTCATTTTGTCACCCTTAGTAGAGTGCCATAGCATCACATAGCTCACAGTAACTCAAACTCCTGAGCTCAAGTGTTTCTCTTGCCTCAGCCTCCAGAGTATCTGGGACTACAGGTGCTTACCACAATACCTGGCTATTTTTAGCTGACCTGACTCTCTTGCTCAGCCTGGTCTCAAACTCCTGAGCTCAAAGGATCCGCCTGCCTTGGCCTCCCAGAGTGTTAGGATTATAAGCGTGAGCCACCATGTCTGGCCCCCATCACTCTTTATATAACAAAATAGTGATGTTCAAATACTTGATATGCTTATCATAAAAAAAAAGATTACTGGAATAAGAACACTGGCCAGGACAGAACAATCTAGTTGCATTTTATTTCTTATAAACCCATTTCTCTTCAGTTTCACTTATATGAAAAAATGGTGGTCAGATTTCTATCTTAAGAAATGTTTTCAGGGCAGCGCCTGTGGCTCAGAGAGTAGGGCACCGGCCCCATATACTGAGGGTGGCAGGTTCAAACCCGGCCCCAGCCAACTGCAACAACAACAATAACAAAAATAGCCAGGCGGAGTTGCAGGTTACTGTGAGCTGTGTGACACCACGGTACTCTATCGAGGGTGATAAAGTAAGACTCTGTCTCTACAAAAAATAAAAAGAAAGAAATGTTTTCAACTATGAATAAGCAAGGTATAATAGATTAGGAATTTTTACAACTTTAAGTTCTTGACTCAAGTACAAACTACTGTATTGCTCTTTCCCTCCCAAGAGAAAATGATTGCTGAGTAGGAACAAATCACTGACACCGAACAACATGTAGAAATTAGAACACTTTATTATAAATATTTCCAGAATATAAACTGATTTTGTATCAAGATTCTTTGAAACTTTTAAAACTATATGTAACTTAAGCTTATTATTATTGCAATGTGTTTCATTTTCCACTTTCCAACCTAGAAAATACACTGCAAGTGAGATCTAACAAAGGAAAAAAATAAATTGCTTCATAGAGAAAACCAACGAACATAAAAAGCCAGTTCAAAACTATAACACACCTAATCAAGAAATAGAGATCCTCAGTCTATTAATCCTCCAATTTAAAATAAATAACCTCTCAAGGTAAAATAAATCTGCCATTAAAGCAACTCGA
>CAUYQV010181544.1:0-12701 GCA_963574575.1 Galagoides demidoff
AAACAACAATGATGGCTGCAACCAAAAAATGGCCGGGTGTTGTGGCGGGCGCCTGTTGTCCCAGCTACTTGGGAGGCGGAGGCAGGAGACTCGTTTGAGCCCAGGAGTTGGAGGTTGCTATGAGCTGTGATGCCATGGCACTCTACCCAGGGGGATAGCTTGAGGCTCCGTCTCAAAAAAAAAAAACTCTTTCCATTGCTTAGTTGAAAATTCAAGTATCATAACCATTGAGACAGTTATCAATGGATTCATACAGAGATGCTCCATTACTGGTATTTCACTTAAGCTTAACACCATGTACATTTTAACTGAGAGTGTAAGAAACAGTGTAACTTGGTATAAAGTGGTAATCAAGCACTTTAGGTTTGGAACTGGACGGTCTACAGTTCAAACTTTGGCTTCTCCACTTACTTCTGCGAGATTAGCCTCAATTTTACATTGGTAAAATGAAAATGATAAAAATACCCACCTCATTGGCTTCCTATAAAAAGTTAGGGATAATTTTGTAACTATGCTCGTTATATTCCCCAGGATACAGGAGACCCTTAAGAACTACTGGCTAGGCTTGGTGCCTGTAGCTCAGCAGCTAGGGTGCCAGCCACATACACTAGAGCTGGCAGGTTCAAACCCAGCCTGGGCCTGCCAAACAATGACAACTACAACCAAAAAGTAGTTGTGCCTATAGTTTCAGCTACTTGGGAATCTGAGGCAACAGAATCGATTAAGCCCAAGAGTGTAAGGTTGCTGTGAGCTGTGATGCCACAGCACTCTACCCAGGTGATAATGGTGAGACTTTGTCTTAAAAAAAAAAAAGAACTACTAACTAATGCCATTGGTATTTATAGCAGTGACAGCTCCAGTGGCAAAAGCTCGATAATGATAAATATTATTGCTACTCAACGTATAAGTTTTTTCAACTTAATTTTAAAACATTACAAAAGTAGTATATAATGATTGTAGTGGAAAACCAAAACGTGGAAATATATGAAGTAAAACCTAAACTGCCCTCTTCCCTTTCATGAATAGTAACTGTTAACGATTTGTTCCACTATCTTTAAACAAACCCAAAGTAGAAACGCCCTAAAGCAACCTACACAGAGATGTTGAGTGGTAAATGGCCATTCTTTTTACATCCATCGCCTTAAAATACCTATCATGTGATCAGTGTTCACATTGATGACAGGTTCAGACTGAGGAAATAAATATATGACAACATGCTCTGAAGGAACGCCTTCCTTCACATAGTCTAAAAATATCTCGGAACTCCTGGCAACTCCCAGCTATTAGATTAGTAACTGCTATCTCCTGTTCATGTCTGTTCCACCTCCCTACCCCACCCCATGAATCTCTAGTTATCATTGATTAGGGGCAATATAGGGTACTCACAAAGAACTTGAAGACTGAAGGATTCTGGCTGCCTTCTGAGACTAAAACAAGTCAAGTCAAGCATACCCAACATATGCTATCTGAGAGAGTAAAACAACACTGTCTACAAATGTCTGATAGCAGAAATAGAGTTCCATCAAATTCCAACCAAGGTGACCTGAGTAATCTGTGGGAGGCAGAAGAGGGAAGGCAGGCCTAGAATTTCACAGTAATTTGATCAATTTAGATCTATCTAATCTGTTGTTTTATATGTATTTTATAGTAGCTTAATTGGTCAGCCCAAAATGTAGAAAGTGAAGGCCAAAAGAACCAGAGCTCGGCAGACTTGTCAAATTCTGTCCAAGGGAAGGGACCCTTTGACCTGAGGACATGAGTTACTGTTTCTCAGACTTTGCACTCACCAAAGCAAACTTCTAATTATAATCTGACTTCTCAAGTGGCCTGACTACAAGAATAGGGCATGCCTGAACAGTGATGTTTATATTCCAGTGTGCCTGGTAGTTCTTGATCCCTATCAGGTTAATAAATCAGCATTCTGGCTCTCATAGGATCCTGATGACAATGCACAATATTCAGTTAGTTGTCTTGACTCTAAAAACTTTGGGTACCTGACAGAGTGAGGTTTCTGCTTTAGAAAGAGTGAACATAATAGCTGGGTGTAGTAGCACATGCCTGTAGTCCCAGCTACGTGGGAGCTGAGGCAAGAGGATCGCTCAAGCCCAAGAGTTTGAGGTTGCTGTGAGGTATAATGACGCCACAGCACTCTACCCAGTGACAGAGTAAGACTCTGCCTCAAAAAAAAAGGAAGGAAAAAAAGAAAGGAAGGAAGGAAAGGAAGGAAGAGGAAGGGAGGGAAGGGAAGAAAGAAAGAGTGAGCATAAGGCTTAAATTATAGTGACAAAAAAAGAGGCGAGGCTGCCTTGGCAAGACCAGGTTGAGCACTAGCACTGGCCTTTCCCGTAACACTCCTTCTGATGCTCATGTCATTTCCTTTTGGGAGTGAGTTGCCTCAACCTCATCTTATTTGTATCTTGGGAGCTTGACTAGAAGTGTAAGCTCTATAACAGAAGGATTTTTATCTATTTTATTCACTGTTATAATCCTATGTGCTCCAAACAGTGCCTCGTACACAGGGGACCCTCACTAAATATTTGTAGAAAATAAAATGAAAAAATGAGAAACTACTAAGCCTAACAGTCTCGGCAAATGGAACTAAAGTTAAAACTTGACCAAAGATCTTGATAACAAATCACGTTCAAAGGTAAACTTCTAGTAACTAGACAGAACTATGATAACAATGAGTAAACAACACATCCTTCCTTAGGCAAATTACCTGAAGAGTCCTTTACAATTCAGGGGTGTCCAACCTGTAGCCCAGGAACCACAGGCAGGTTATTGGAGAACAGTCTTGCTTATGTGTGGCGTGAGATACTGCAATAAGCATGCACAGACCTTTTCTTTTGCTCATCAGCTTTTGTTAGTGTTTGTGTATTTACTGTGTGGCCCAAGACAATGGTTATTCTTTTAATGTGCAACACAGGGAAAGAAGGTTGGACACCCCTGGCTTCCATGCACTTTCCCAGACATGTCTTCACGTGACTATCTCCTTATTCTGGCCACACTCTCTCTCTCCAGGAGACCAAGCCCTCCACCTCAGCCTGCACCTTAAGCACTGCCTCATCCCCTCCTCCTTTCCATCAACAGTATGTGTTCCTGTGACGGAGGAAGTTCTGAAAGTCTAACTTCTCAATTCCAAACACGCTGAAGTCATGATGTGCACACCTCAGTAAAATTCCTTATGTCCGTGAATAGCAGTGAAAGGAAAGTGATAAAAGTAACTAATGTTTATAAAATTCTTGTTCTCTGGCTTGGTGCCTGTAGCTCAAGCACCTAAGGCACCAGCCACATACACAGGGGCTGGTGGGTTTGAATCTAGCCCAGGTCTGCCAGTAAACAACAATGACAACTATAACCAAAAAATAGCCAGGCGTTGTAGCAGGTGCCCATAATTCCAGCTATTTGGGAGGCTGAGACAAAAAAAGAATCACTTAAGCCCAAGAGTTGAAGGTTGCTGTGAGCTGTGACACCATGGCACTCTACCCAGGGCGACAGCTTGAGACTCTGTCTAAAAAAAAGAAAAAAAATGTTCCTTAGGTACTATGCTTGGCCTTTTACATGGAGAACTCCTCCAGATAACTCACTGCTATAGATACTATTATTTCTTTCCATTTTACAAATGGGAAAATTATAACACAGAGAGTTTAAGTAACTTGCAGTCACACTCCAGGACAATATTCCCAACTACTATGATATATTTTAAATAAGCAATATATATATATATATTTCTTTTAATCCTCAGGGCAATGATTTTCAGTGTGCTTTAGCTGCCAAAAATTTTAAAGATCACTAATTAAATTATTTTCAAAAGAAGTTCAAAGCACAGTATTTTTTTTAACTTTCTTTTTTTTGAGACAGAGCCTCAAGCTGTCGCCCTGGGTAGAGTGCCATGGCATCACAGCTCACAGCAACCTCCAACTCCTGGGCTCAAGCGAGTCTCCTGCCTCCACCTCCCAAGTAGCTGGGACCACAGGTGCCTACCACAACACCCAGCTATATTTTTTGGTTGCAGTCGTCATTGTTGTTTGGCGGGCCGGGGCTGGATTCTAACCCGCCAGCTCAGGTGTATGTGGCTGGTGCCTTAGCTGCTTGAGCCACAGGCACCGAGCCCTTTTTTTTTAACTTTCTTTGATCAACATAATTTAAGTGTGCCACAGAAGTTTTACTATAGGTTCGAGTGTGCAGTGAGATAAAAAGGTTGAAAAACACTGCCTTAGACGGAACAAAAAAAACCATTCCAAATAATAAGACCTAACATTTCTAGCCAGGAGTTGTGGTGGTTGCCTATAGTCCCAGCTACTTGGGAGTCTGAGGCAGGAGGATTGCTTGAGCCCAAGGGTTTGAGGTTGCTGTAAGCTATGAGACTGTCTCAAAAAAAGACCCATTTCATAAACTGAAACAATTAGGAAAAGATTAGAGATTTTTAAAATCAAATTTCTATTTCTTCAACACCTATTATGTGCCTAGCACTATTCAAACATGGGACACAGAAGCATAAAGTACACACTTTGTTCTCAAGGAGTTTATAGTATGTGTCCTTTATTTATTTATTTATTTATTTTGAGACAGAGCCTCAAGCTGTTGCCCTGGGTAAGTGCAATGGCATCACAGTTCACAGCAACCTTCAACTCCTGGGCTCAAGAGATTGTCCTGCCTCTGCCTCCCAGGTAGCTGGGACTACAGGCGCCCACCACAATGCCCAGTTATTTTTTGGTTGTAGCCATCATTGTTGTTTGGCGGGCCCGGGTTGGATTCGAACTCACCAGCTCAGGTGTATGTGGCTGGCGCCTTAGCTGTTTGAGCCACAGGTGCCGAGCCAGTATGTGTCCTTTATTCCCAAGCAAATCAAGTGGCATAGTACAGTAACCAAAATACTTTTTTTAGAAGCAAACTACCTGATTTTAGAACTATCAGTTACTACTGAAAAGGAAGTTAGGCCAAGTGTAATGGCTCACACCTATAGTCCTCTCACTCTGGGAGGCCAAGGCAGGTGGATTGCTTGAGCTCAGGAATTCGAAACCAACCTGAGCAAGAGCAAGACCCCGCCTTGATTAAAAATAGAAAAACTGAGGCAAGAGGATCTCTTGAGCCCAAGAGTTTGAGGTATGATTCCATGGTACTCTACCCAGGGTGACAGAATGAGACTCTGTCAAAAAAAAAAAAAAAAAAGGGAAGTTAACAACATGCTTCCACCTACTTCACTGATGACTTCCACTTATTAGGGCTGGCAGCAAAGCAAGGACTTTATATTAGGTTTGAATCCTATTCAGTGTGAATGCCTTATTAAGTATTAAGAGACCTAGAACAATATATCCTTTCTAAGTGGAAGTACATTTAATCTCACCCTGGCAGAGTTAATTTCAACTTTCTGCGTTTTTAATTTGTTTTCTCCTTAGAATTTTCTTATTAACCTTCAAGCTTCTCTATATACTTCTCCATTAATGCAGATGATAATAATAATCAGCATATATAAGGAGGTAGGAGAGATGTCAGCGGGGACAGGGAGAATATGAGCAGAGACAAGGAGAAAGAAATGAAGGTTTGTAGCAATGTCAATTTAACAGTTATTCACATAGAAAAATATGGTTGAAAGCAGATAATCACCAATAGCAAATGTTTGTATTGTGTTTTACAGTTTATAAAGATACATGTATGTTGTCTCAGACAGTATCTTGTTTGAGCCTCACCAGCAAACACATAAAGTATTACTACTGGTCCATTTCATAAGAGATGAAGAAAGTGAGGTGCCTGGCCAAAGTTCACAATGATAACTAACTCTGGTTAGCCTAATAAGTACTAAATAAATAAATGTTGGTTATGTGTCCAGGCACTGAGTGAAGAACTTGATAGTAATTCTCATTCATGCTCTAAGAATGAAATCAAGGGCAGATGCAGGTATCCTGGTTCCTGAAGCTAATATAATCTGGGGAGTCCCCTTTACTAAAAAGTACAAAAACAGCTTTTACCTTTGCAAAGTTTACAAAACTACAATTCCATGAGAGCACATTGCTAGGGCTCTTTCCAAGGCCTTGGAAGATACTATTGTAAGTGAGGTGCCCTGAAGTTTTAGCTTTATTAAGTGAATGATATATCCTTCTTGAGGTTAGATATATAAAACTTCATTTTTCTGACAGGGAAACTGAGGCATTGAGAGGTTACATGACTCTCTCAAAGCTGCAACTATTACTCAAATTCATCCTGACTGATTCTAGTGCTTTTTCCTTTACCCATGATGAAATCTTGCTCCATAGAAGTCTACTCTACTTTTTTTTTTTTTAAATGAGACAGTCTCACTTTGTTGCCCTCAGTAGAGTACCATGGCATTATAGCTCACAGCAACCATAAACTCTTAGGTTCAAGTGATCCTCTTGCTTCAGTCTACCAAGTTGCTGGGACTACAGGCGCCCGCCACCACGCCCACTATTTTTAAAGATGGGGATCTTGCTCTTGCTTAGGCTAGTCTTGAACCTGTGAGCTCAAGCAATCCAGCCACCTGGGCCTCCCAGAGTGCTAGGATTACAGGTGTGAGCTATAGCACCCGGCCTACTCTACTTTTTAAAACTTCACGGGAAACATTTTCTGTACATGAATACAGAGGGGATAGTGGCTGTTTATAGGACATTAGGGGATGAAGATAAGCAGCATTTTGAAGGTAGGTGGCTTCAAGACCTTCCCGTTCTAAAGATTCCTCATCTGTAGTGATTATATCCCATAGGAATTGTTTAGGAGGAATCATCAAGTTTTGGTGTTAATAACACTGGTAGGATAGGACAGTTCCAATGTCAAATCAGATCATGTCATGTTCCTGATCTGATGCAGAGAGATCCCATCTAGTTGGAATACAATTCTTACTGCGGTGTACAAGTCTCAATATGACTCAGCCTTTGCCTATTTTTTCAACTTAACCTTACTATTTTTCTAGTTAAATGAGCCTTATTGTTTTCACTCTCAAATAGCCAAGCTTGTATATGTCAGGGGCTTTTCCATTTGTTATTCTGTCAGCCTGCAACATCCTTCTCTCATATCTTCTACTGGCTTCTTTAGTTCCAGCTCAAAATGAGCTCCCTAGCAGCGGTTCTCAACCTGTGGGTCGCAACCCATAGGAACTGTATTAAAGGGCTGTGGCATTAGGAAGGTTGAGAACCACTGCCCTAGAGAAAAGCACCTGACCTTTTCTCTGTCTACAGAAGGACCATATCTTCTGATGAATATACTATTACCCTTTTTCTCCTAAACTTCATCATTACCTGAAAAGTTTTTTGTTTTATTATTATTATCTATCTGCCCTAAGGAATAAAAGTTCCATGAGAACTAAAACTTTACCCTCATTCACAGTTATGTCCCTAGTTTCCAGAACGGTGCTTAGTAAGTATTTGCTAAAAGAAGGAATAAATGGCCTGTCCCTAACTTAGTTCTGAAAAATTAATCCAGAACACTAAGCCTGGACTGTTTCACTTTAGATCACTAAAAGCAATTTCAAAGAGTTATTCTTTCTAGCTGTTCCTCTATGTTACACCTAGGAAAAGTACTCCAAGGTTTCTGCTAGTAGAAGACTAATCAAACTAAAGAAGTAGAATAGTCAAGGTCCTTTCTGAAAAGTCTAGCTTATTAATCTACTTTATATCAGTCACAAAATCAAATCTGCATGTCACACTAAACTGTATATTACTTTAGGAAATTTTAACAATTGGAATGCTGAATAATACATAACTTTATCATTGTCTAAAATATGTAACATTGTGATAGTAGTCTTATATACCAGAATTTAGAAAACATAACTTTATATAAGTAATCATTAAACATTCAAAATAAAAACATACCTCCTAAAGCTCCACTATGATCTAGACTTTTCTTTTTAAAGCCATTAGAGACGATCAAAACAGGAACAACAACAGAAAACAGCCAACGCCAAGGAGAAATGGGCCTTAAGTTACCTGAAAAATTACAAAGGTGGAGCACAAATTATGTGAAGTCCGCACAGGTTATTCTTGGCAGTAAACTTTGATAACTGCTCTCTGGATTAAAATACTATCATAGGGCCAGGCGAGGTGGCTCATGCCTATAGTCTTTGCACTCTGGGAAGCCGAGGTGGGTGGAATGCCTGAGTTCATGGGTTGGAGACCAGCCTGAGCAAGACTGAGACCCCGTCTCTAAAAATAGCCTGGTGTCGTGGCAGGCACTTGTAGTCCCAGCTACTTGGGAGGCTGAGGCAAGAGAATCGCTTGAACCCAAGAGTTTGAGGTTGCTGTGAGCTATGCTCTACCAAGGGTGACAAAGTAGACTCTATCTCAAAAATAGAATGAAATAAAATAGTAAAATATAGACATTTGTGCTTATCCATAGCAATATGTTCTGATAAATGTGCCCTTCTGAAATTTCATCCTTGTACAAACATAGACTATACTCACACAAACCTAAATGGTATAAGTCTACTATACACCTAGGCTGTATGGGGAACTTGTGGCCACAGGCCCCTTGACCAAATTCAAATTTGCTCAAAGGCCACTTTCAAGTATCCAGCAGGCCATATGGGAAACCCAAGGCTGCAGGTTCCCCATCCCTTACTCCTAGGCTACAAACTCATACAGCATGTTAGGTACTGAATATTCTCATCAATTATAATACATGGTAAATATTTTTGGAGCTAAACACATCTAAACATAGAAAAGGTACAGTAAAAATGCAGTATCGTAACTTTAAGGGACCATCGTATACAGGTCATTGTTGACTGAAATATGGTTATGAGGTACATGACTGGATTTATGTTGAGATTTGTATATTTTCAGAGAGGCAATCTTACTGAGGAATGGCCAATATTTACAGCTATTTGTGATAATGGGTATTTCAAATATGGGTATTTGAAGATTGAAATGAATCTCAGGTTCCTCATTTTTTTGAAAGGAGGCACATATTAAATTTCAAGAACTACACAGAACAAATTCTTTAATTAAAAGTATCTTATGTCTCTCTCTGTCTTTCAGAGTACACCTGATTCAATGAAGTTGCTTTTTCCAAAGGCTGCATCCAGATCACAAATGTTTTGTTCAGCTAGCTGAGTGTTCTCAAACAATTTGAGTCAATATTTAAAGATTAGAAGATTTCATATAAAAGAAAATCTATAGATTCTTAGCTTCTGTTTTAAAAGCCATAAATTCTGGTCCACATGGCAGAATTAACTGAAGGTGAAGAAAGGCCTCCTCTTTAAAGGAGGCCATGGCCACGTTTTAAGTTCCCACTAATAATGACAGATTCCTAAATACCAAAACTGAATGATTTCCTTCAAGAAAAATATGAACTATTGCTGTGTCCATGTTTCTATCAAAAATGGGAAAATGAAAAAAACGAAGGCGGCTAGGACTGAACTAAAAAAAAAAAATGGGAAAAATCTTGTTTCTGAAAGCAAAAACTACTGATATATTTAATATGCAAACACTTGACCAGCTTCATTCATTTGCATTAGAAGACTGGTCCCGGGGGAACATTTTAGTTACAAATCCTGGTTTATTCTATTTAGTTCAAGTCATAATTAATCCCAGCACCAATAAAAAAACCTCTCATATTTCCCTCATCCCAAACCCCTAATCCCTGTTCATTATGAATGAATAGTCCTGAGAACTCTGGTACCCTAGAGAACATCTATCCAATTATTCAGTGTCTGTATGAAAGATCAGAAATGGCAATCTCTTCAGATATAAACATTTATAAGAGTTCATTTGCTCACTCTCTTTTTCACTTTCTCCTTTGTGCTGAACTTACCAGTATTATGTTTTTACAGGAGTACCCGGGAAGTTTGTGTACAGGAATGCTCATGGTCTAAGGCCCTTTCAAAATCTTAAAGGTGTTGAGTCCAGAGTAGCTTATGGCATAGTAGCTTCAGGCTTTAAACAGTGTGTACTCTTTTTAAAGTGACCAAATGTCAGGAAAGTCCTTCAAATCTCCAAATGTTAACATTACACTTTCTTTAATCCTTATTTTATTTTAATTTTTAGACACATAGCCTCACGGTTGCCCTTGGTAGAGTGGGGTAACGTCGTAGCTCAAAGCAACCTCAAACGTTTGGGCTCAAGTGTTCCCTCTGCCTCAGTCTCCGAGTAGCTGGGACTACAGGTACCTGCCACAACGCTCGGGGATGGGGGTTATGGGGTAGGTGGTCTCGCTTTGGCTCAGGAGATCCACCTGCCTCGCCTTCCAGAGTGCTAGGATTACAGGTGTGAGTCACCATGCCCGGCCTATTTTCACTAGACACTTAACCTGGTAAACTACAATACTAGTATTACAAAACTAAGTTTCATCTCATTTTTTAACCAAGAGAGATGGCATAATTATATAAAATATTAAAGGCAT
Source organism: Galagoides demidoff (assembly GCA_963574575.1). Taxonomy (NCBI): domain Eukaryota; kingdom Metazoa; phylum Chordata; class Mammalia; order Primates; family Galagidae; genus Galagoides; species Galagoides demidoff. The sequence goes on from CAUYQV010181544.1 coordinate 10,348, forward strand.
TTTGAAAGAGCTATAACTAGTATTCTTACACAAGCATCTATTAAAATTAAAGGGTTTAAAACGTTCACGGAAGGCACTTTTTATATTATGTTAGTAAGTTAAATACAACCTGTGGAAGTTAAGCAAACACAACTATGCACAGTCGGGAATTCACAATGGTACAATTTTAAATTCTGCCAATTAGATTGCAGGAAAGAAACTGAGAACATTCATACTTACCATAATAGGTGCTTGCAGTCATTGACATAATCCAGAAGGCTAAAGAAATACAAATGATCAGGCTCAGTATAACTATATTAGTTATCATCTTCACATATCTTTTGCATATATTGTCGTCAAGATTTGTCATGGATATAAGGATATGAACACCTGCACCTGAGGGAGAAAATATACAGCGTCTTTGAGAGAAATAAAGTCACTTAAGTTGTGAGCCAAAAAACTCGTTTAGAAGCAAACGTGAATGCCAACATCTTCCACCAATGGAACAAAAAGAAAAAATATAAACGCAAACTCTTTTTAGAAAGTGCAGCTGGTGGAGAGCTCCAGTTCGTAAGAACGAGGTCGACACCTCCTCGGGAACACACAGCGCGTCCCCCGAGCGCCCGGGCCGGCTCCCGCGGCGGGCCGCCCCACACCTGAACTGCGCGACCAGGAAGGGCCCAGGCGACGCCAGGCAGCCAATCCGGGCCCGGCGGCGGCCAGCCCCACCCCACGCCGCCGACCCGCCGGGGTGTGAAGTAGAAGAGGCACAGTCTGGGCCGCGAGCCCGGCGCCGGCCAGCGCGGACGCGTCTTGAAAGGAGCCGGCGCCAGGTCCCGCCCTCAAAGGCGGAGACCTCTGGAGCTCAGCCCACGCCTACGCCACGGCTGCTTCTGCGCATGCGCTGCAGCCCTGTGCGGCCTGGCCTAGCTCACGTGAGCAGGGCGGGGCGTCTGCGCTTCCCTGTCGCCGAGTGCGGACGGCGGTCTCGGAGTGTGGGGCGTGCTGTACGCTGAGCGGTGAAACCATCTCCCGGGTAATAAGAGAATAACGAACTGCAAGTGAATTTAGAACTCATAATTCCTGGGAGTCGCCTGTGGCTCAAAGGAGTAGGGCGCTGGCCCCATATGCTGGAGGTGGTGGATTCAAACCCAGCCCCGGCCAAAAAGCAGGCAAAAAAACCCCCCAAAACCCAAAAACTTGTAATTCCGTTTCAGCTACAATATTCGGACCATTCTTAATCTCCGAAGAGTTTATGCCCATTAGTATCATGGATGGGGGAGGTGAATATAGTGTGTTGTAGAAACGGAATTTTCTGACTTAGAAAATCCCTTAACGCCGGCTGCAGTGGCACGCCTGTAATCCTAGCACTTTGGAAAGCAGAGTGGGGAGAATTGGTTGAGGCCAGAAGTTTCAGGCCTGCCCGAGCAAGACTGAGACTGTGTCTCTGAAGAAGAAAAAGAAAAATTAGTTTGGGATCAGGTAGGGTGCGGTGAGAGGGCATCCGTGTAGGTCTCCACTACTGAGAAGGCTGAGGCCGGAGCATTGCTTGAGTTCAGGAGTGTGTTGTGAGGTATGGTGATGCCACTGCACTGCAGTCCTGGCCACAGAGCAAGACTCTGTCTCAAAAAAAGGCAAATCATTTTAAAACAACATAGTGTGGTGCTTAAAGTGCCGGACTCTACTGACTGCTGGATGTAAAGATCGAGTTAATCATAGTTTCTGCTACTGAGCTTTCACTTAATTGTAACACCAGTTACATTGTGTAAATATTTACTCCCACACCTCTCCTATTTAGTGTGTGCATTGCATTCAGGCAATCATAGAAAGCAGAACATCTTGTCAGTGTTAAAAAGCCAAATCTTGTTACTGATTTCATGTCTTATGTGAAGTTAACTTTGTTCACAGTACAATTATAGTTCTGAATTTTTTCAGTTAATTGTTCACCATGTAAGGAGATAAGTCCATTTTAGACATAATTCACAACTGTGTTATTAACTCGCTAAGAGTAGTTGCTTTTTAAAAACTGACATTATTTTAAATTTCAAAATACATGCAAAAGACAACTGCCTTTTTTTGGTAAGGCATCTAATTAGCTAAGTACTGTTGTAACCCAGCCCTCTTTCCCCTGCCCACTCCTGTTCCCCAGCCCTCACCTATTCCCCCAACCCTCTCCAGCCCATTTCCCTCCTCCTCCCTTCTCCTCCCAGAGTCACTCCAGGAGCAAGGCAAGGCCCTCCTCCCCCCAGGGTGGCCAAGAACACGTTCCCAGGCCCCCTTCTTCCTCCTAGAGTTGCCAAGAACAAGCTTCAGGTACAAGGAAAAAAGTCCCAAGTTTCACAAAACCCCCAAGTTCTCAGTAGATGAACAATGGT
>CAUYQV010181548.1:0-25829 GCA_963574575.1 Galagoides demidoff
TTCTCCTGCCATCAAGAGTTTACGGCTTTGTGATGAAAACAGACAGTAAGTGAAAAATTACAAATAATGTTGCTGCACTGAAATATTAAGCAATAATAATAATGCAAAGAAAGTAACCGTCAGCAATCATCTAAAAAAAAATTTCTTTTTTGAATGTATTTATCTTGATTCTTTATGAGGTTTTTGTTTCTAGTCCTTATCTTAAACATTGTTATTGTTATTAAATGTTCAGCCTCTTTAATTTTGTGAAGGCAAAAAGTGAAAACCAAAAAAACACATGTATATGTATAGAGAAAATTTTAAAAAAGAATAACATTAATTGTATTGTATATCTTGGGTGTTAGATCCCTGCTTAGGCACTGTGGGGTTGGGGAATGGGAATGGAGGCAGGGAGTAGAAAGCTTCTGTAAGGAAGATGACATCTTAAGTATAAAACTGAAACATTGGTACTTGTATGTGGACCTCAGCATCTTGCTCTGATAACACAACTCTGTTGCAAATATCCATTACAGTGTATGTCTAAGTTAATTATCGGAGTAGTATAAAATCGGAAGTCTTCTTGGATCATTTCTGTCATTAGGACTGTGACTTCAGAAGCAGCAAGAAACAGTTTTAAGTTACAGCAAAAAAAGTGACTGGATTTTCAGAATTGTGGGAAAGGTAGCATTTGCAGTATTCCGGAATCTCAAGTGAAGACCAGGACTAATAACTCAGAAGTCATACATTTATAGCATTTCTTATCTAATGAATGCTAAATAGTCACGTAGCTGAATGGCACGCTTCAAATGAATTGTGCGTGTGTGGGCTTATTCATTTAAATTTTAATCACCTTGTCTTTAGCAAAAAAAAAAAAAAAAAAAAAAAGGTACCAGCTCATTGTCATTGAGAACTTTTTTTTTTTTTATTAGAAGAGCAATACATAGGAAACTTTCCCAAGAATAATTTTAGGAGTTTTGTATTTGGTGAAAGCACTATAATCAAACCATTTATTATGAAAAGCTACCAAATAATTAGGAAAAACTATACCTTGGGTAGGAAAGAGTTCTGGGCATGTGGCATGATAAACTTAGAACTAGTCCTCCCACCCCACCCCAAGAAGGTTTCTGTGTTTGTAAACTGAGTATCCCTGTACTAAGCTATATCTCTGGGAAACAAATATTGGTCATACTCTGTTGACTTTAGCAACAAGAGACCCTTTGTGAAAGAACATTGGGATATATAGCCATGTGGATGATAGCTTCATAAAATAATTCATAAAATGGAGATCTCCCACCACTAAGTTTTATGCACCTGAACTATGGCACAAGATATCCACAGGCAGAAGCAACAGATACAGTGTGATTTGACCACTTCTGTCACTAAGTGTAGACGTGGAAATGAACATTTTATACTATCAACGTGTCCTGTGATCTTTGGAAAATTCACGAAGAAAAGATAGTATAGTTCAAAGTATTTGAAGTAATTCATTGAAAAATAGAAAAAAATAACTTTAACACATTCCTTCAAGGTAACGTTTTATTCTGGCAATTAAGGCATTATAATTTATAAGTAGTTTCCAGAAAATTAATATTCTATAGCCTCCTTATCAGTTTGAATGGATTCTTTCCTCAGAGTTCCCCTTATGTCCTGAACCTTATTTTATTGTAGCTCTTCTCATATCGTGAGAATAGTTTACAAGTATTTGACGATAAGGATACTTTCTTACTTTTTATGAGTTCTCAGTACCTAGGATGGCTGTTATCACATGGTAAGAACTCAATCATTTTTCTTAAATAAACATATTTCTAAAAAGTCTGTGCTTGAGGACGGCATCTGTAGCTCCGTGGGTAGGGCATCGGCCACATACGCCCAGGCTGGCGGGTTCAAATCTGACCCCAGGCCAGCTAGACAACAATGACCACTGGAACAATAACAGCAAAAATAATAGCCGGGTGTAGTGGTGGGTGCCTGTAGTCCCAGCGACTTGAGAGGCTGAGGCAAGAGAATCGCTGAAGCCCAAGAGTTAAGAGTTTGCTGTGGAGGTGTGATGCCACAGTGCTCTACTAGGGCAACATAGTGAGACTCTGTCTTAAAAAAAAAAGAAAGAAAGAAAGAAAGAAAGAAAACAATTCTGTGATTGAAAGAAGATCCATTCTCAGCTCATTACTACTCTGGACTGAAGTTTGTTTAACTGCAACTGGAGAACAAAACAAACAATATTTTTCCAGTAACCAGAAAAACAGTCATTTCAGTAATCATTTTGCTTTGCCTTCCTCCATTACAAAGGAAACCTTAATCCTTACAGGTACAGAACAAATATCTAAAGAAAGTACCCAAATTGGACTGAGTAGAAAAAAGGGAAAATGTGCTTATTAAGTTCTTCTTTATCATTTGTCTCCTGTTGGTTTTACAACTTCTGGATTCCCAGAAAAAGCAATGATGCTGATATTTACAAATGCAAAATGTTGCTACCTATAACTATTATCCAGGTAGAATACTCAGCACAATGTTTTTTAGCATCAAGCATAGGAGTCACAACCTATGAGCCCTGGGCCAATTCTAGCCTTCAGCCTGTAATGTAAATAAAGTTTTCTTAGAACACAAGCACTCCCATTCTTTTCCGTGTACCAAATTTCAGGCTACTCTAGCAGAAGTGAGCAGTTACCCAGAGACCATCTGTCCTGCAAAGCCTAAAATATTTACTCTGCCTCTTTATAATAACAAAAAGTTTGTCAGATGCTATTAGGACATCAACTCCCTCAAAGTTTCATTCCTCAGCAAATTTTGGATTCCTTTCATACAATCTTAAATTTTGAATATTCATGCATAAATCTATAATTTAAAAAGGTTGGATCATAGTACTGTTCCATGTTGTAATTTTCAGTTTACATTTCCAAAGCATTCTTAACAGGCAATAGACTAAGGGGTTTTTTTTAGTGTTATTATAGAAGTATTGATGCTTTGAACCAAATTGGTTATGTATATTTAACTATTAATGTCAATACTTTTTAATTAAATAAATCATAAAATGAATAGCTTTCCTCAGGAAACGAGTGAGTGATCAGTTCTTTATAAAAAACATTTATTATTTGTATTAATATCCTTTAAACCTAAAATTTTTGTGTCTTCTTACATACATTTTACTTACTTATCCATTTTGGCAGGGGGCATACACTGACAGACTTACAAATTCCAAATTCTGACTTATAGTCACCTTGACATTCCTTCTCTAATCTTCCTTTCATTTTTTTTTTCTTTCTTGCCACAGTCTTGGCATGAGAGCCAATTCTGTAATCCACAAGGTTTTACCTCTGAGAGAGAGAGCAGCAGACCTGGCCAGGACTGCCTAGTTGAAATGGCTTTATCAAACTGCTGTAGCAGAGATTAAGCGATCAGAAACAGTATAAACAATCAAGGAAAAGGTATTCTAGAAAGTCAGATGCCAAAAACTGTCAGGCCAGCTTGTCTTGACATTAATAATGTCAATGTACATACAATGAGTTCTCTTATATTTCTCACCAAAGTATCCTGAAATTAGGAACCTGCTTCATTTTTCTTTCCAAAATATCATTTGTGTCTGGTGAAAGTTTCTTCTTTCCTTACCAACAAAGATCATATTCTTCTAACATGTATGTCACCAAATTTACAAAGCCCTTTTAAGTTTCTACAAGAATGTTGTATTTAGAGAGAGGAAAAGAAGGATATAAATCCCTGCACCTAGCTGATTCCCATCATTATTAATACATTAAAATGTGTTCTCTCAAAGAAGCCTTCTGTTAACCATCATTATAGCTTGTTCTTTCTGTCTTCTACAAAAAAAGCTAAAATCCTTTAGATAACATATAACTCATTCTCTTCTTTTCCTCTTTAAGTGATTGGGGACAATTTGATATCCACATAATTTCTCTGAGTATGGAATATCCAAAAGCATTTTTATCCCCTTTCCCTAAATTAACTGAAGATTTTTTTTCTTTGCATACAAGTTTCTCCTGACAACATGTGTTTCTTTTGATCCCTTAATCCTTCTTTTTTTTTTTTTTTGTACGAAAGGTCTCTATTGGTGGGGGGGAGGGAGGCTGCAGAGCAGCACAGAGGAGAGAAAAGAGGGAAGAGAGATAAGGAGAGAATGGGAAAGAGAAGAGGGAGGAGGAAGAGAGGGAAAGAAAGAGCAGAGAAGGAATGCAGAGAGAGGTAGGAAAGAGCCCTTAATCCTTCTTGAAGCGTACTTTTGCAAAGCTGTGTATCTCAAACCATTACCTTGTTTGCTAAAACCTAAGCTCAACGGCCTATTGGCCATGTACCCTTGAGTGTCTTCCAGACACATCATACTCAGTATTTGAACATCTGAACTCATTATCTCCCATACCTGCCTCCTCTCCGGAGAGCCCTCTTTGGGTGATTGGCACCAATGTGTATTCAGTAGCCTAACTTAGGAGACAACCGTCTGATTTTGACACTTCTCTGTTTGCAACTTTTCAATGGCTTCTACTTCCTTTAAGGAGACGGCCTCTACTACTAAACCTGACTTACAAGTCCCGTTATGGTCCGTTTCCCTGCGAACACCTCCATCCTTAGCTTTTAGACAAGTATTTTTTTCCCGATATAATCACTTTAGTCCCTTAAGAGTCTCATTTTTTTCCTTATATCTAAATCTTTAGATATGCTCTTTCTTCTGATGGGTGCATACATTTCCCCAATCTGTGATAAGTATGGTGCACATGGGGAAGAAAAATCTCTTAATTCTTGCCCTTAAGGAAATGCACAACACTGAGCAGACACTTGGTATAAATAAGATTGCCCTGAATTGCTCAGACTTGTTGTCATTTTTTCTGTTCTGGATATTTTGGCCCTAAGAGTTTTGCTGTTGTTATTGCAATTTGTTTGCTTATTTGTTTTGAAGCAGGTTGATGAATTTTTTAATGTGGGTTTATAGACTACTGAAACATTTCGAGAAAGAACAAATGCATACTTTATCACAACCATATTCTGAGTAGTCCCTGAGTTTTGATGAATAGTTACAGTCATATTGTTTTGGAGATAGAGTGCTGGCCAGATGTCCTGCTTCTCCTCATTGAAGGAAAGCCACGTATCCAATGAGAGGCATAGTGAGGGCCTGCTACCCATGGTGGTGACCATATGAAAGCTAACTGTTCCTAACTGATCCTTTAAATATGAATGATTATGTAAGTTGTTTATACCTAATTTATAGCTGAGAAAGAAAAATTGATTTTTTAATTATTTCATGTTGCCCATTTATAGCTTTCCACTTATCTTACATTTTATTGTTTAACAATTTAGTTTTAACAGGTTAGACACATAGACTAGTAACAGAGAAAGAAATTATCATTTTAGCTTTCATGTTTCTATCTTTTTTTTTTTTTTTGCAGGTTTTGGCCAGGCCTGGGTTTGAACCCACCACCTGTGGCATATGGGGCTGGCACCCAACTCCTTTGAGCCACAGGCAGCGCCCCATGTTTCTAGCTTTAAATTGGTGTTACTAGGAATACGAATTTGTTAATTTGATTTACTTTGTGATATTCATTATCTAACTAGGTGCTTCTGATTTTCAAAGAAACATACTCTGCATACATAATAATAATCAACCTATCCAACATTTTTATTAATTGAGGTTGTTGAGACACTTGAGGGCTGCAATCCAAACAACATATGCAATTTGCTTTAATTTTTTTTTCCCCATGAAGTGCTACAGGTTAAATAAGTTATGGAAAATGATACATCATCTATAAATGCATTAACACTATTGCAGATATTAAAACTAGTTACGATTTTAGTCTATTAAATTCTACAATTATAATCAAATGAACGATTTATAACAATAAAGACATCAACCTAATTTGGAAAGACGTGTGCAATTCAGTTCAGCCAAAAATATTTCTTCTAGCTTTGGAATATTTTTCCCCTATCACTTTTAGATTTTAAAATTAAATTTCAACAGCTAGATGATCACATTACCATCACTGAGCCCATCAAAGTGACAGAATGTCTTACAAATGATAGTAACACATGTACATCATTAGTTACAAATTCTTTCGGTTATTGGAACAGATGGTAGGAAAAGTACATCCTGGAAACTACTTGACGAGCAGGATCGTAACTTATCCAGGATAAACAAAATTACTAATTAATTTACATTGCTTCAAAAACGTTAAAGAGAAGTGGAGACTTAAAAATTTCATAATTGTGTGTGTGATTTTCTTAGCACATGGCAACACAACAAACAGAATGGAACCCAAGGAACATACGTATTAATAAATTGGATGGCAGAAATGAAGACATACAATTGACATAAAATGTCTCCAGGAATGCATAGTGGTGATTGTATTTGGCTGGTTAAGACACTATGGCAGTGGCGAAATATCCAGCCGCAGCAATAGTGTTTGATGAAGACTATCAATATTTAAGTATAGATGACTATTTTTGATGACACTGCTAGCAATGTGAATAGATTTTTAATCTACAAAACTCAGCCACTCATTGGTGAGATACACTTTTATTAAATTTAATTCTGTCTATGAACTTTCAGGATGTTAAGGTTGGATAAACATAATAAAGTTTATGATGAAGATAAAGCAGTTCAATCTTCTGAAGAACCACAGATTCAGCAAGTGACTTACTCATTTACTATATAAAATTATTACATTTAGTTCATTTTCTAGGGCTATACGATGAGCTCTTAAAGCATGGTGGTAATAAATTGTTTGTATATATTGTAAGAATGTGCAAAATTCCATTTATTGTGAATTTGAAAGGACTTTATCACAGTAAATATGCTATGATAATTATAAGGCATTATAGATGGTTGCACATAACAAATTCATTCTTTCATTGTGTTCTGATTGTATAGTTTGCACAATAACTTGACACACACAGAGATTTCATCTGAGCAAGTAGCAAATACACTCTTGATGTAAGTAACATTTGAATTATATATTACATAACACTTTAAGGCTAATATCTTGTTACTTATTATTTATAAAAAGGAAAAATGACATGGGAGTTGATAATTTTGGGTATAATGACCACCATATTCTCTTATAAATCTTCATATATATTTGCAAAGGTGTCATGTTTCTGTTACAAATCCCATCACCTGTTGTGTTTCTTTAAGACAACAAGAATTAAGCTGGCAGAAGTAAGGGGATTTCCTCTGAATTAAATCTACGTGTTTATAGACAAATGATTTTCTACAAAGTTATCAAGAAAACACATTGGGAAAAAGAAATCAATGTATGATGTTTGGAAAACTGGATATTCACATACAAAGAATAAACTGTACTTCTTTTCCTTGCCATGTGAACAAATCAACTCAGAATGAATTTAAGACTTAAAGTTAACCCTTTAAGCCTTAAGACTATTAGAAGAAAACATGGAGTAAATACATTAAGACATTGGTCTAGGCAAAGTTTTCATGGCTAAGAGTTTAAAAATACAGGCAAAAATAATGTAAACATGGAACTCTATTAAAGTAAAAAGTTTTTTCACAACAAGAGAAACAACCAGTGAAAAGGCCACCTGTAGAATGGGAGAAAACGTTGGCAAACTATTCATCCAATTAGGAACAGATATTTTGCACATACAAGGAAACTAACAGCAAAGAAATACTGATCCAGTTAAGACATGGGCAATGATCTTAACTGAAATCTTCAAAGAAGATGTTAGAATGGCCAGAAAACATAAAAAAAATAGGTTTAAGATGACTATCATCAGAGAAATGCAAATTAAAATCACAGAGCTATCATATCGTCTCACTTAGCGTGGCTATTACCAAAAGGACAAAAAAAACAAAACATGCTGATGAGAATGTAAAGAAAAGGGATCTCTTAAATACTGTTAGTGGGAATACAAATTAGTACAGCTATGGGGGGAAATAGTATGGAGGTTTCTCAAAAAACTAAAAAAGTAAATCCACAAGAAGATCCAGCATTTCCACTACTGGGTCTGTATCCAAAGGAAAGGAAACCAGTACATCAAGGGGATTCCTGCACTCATATTTATTGCAACCATGTTCACAATAGCTCAGATATGGAATCAAGCTACACATCCATCAACAGACCCATGGATCAAAAAAATGTGTTACAGAATGGAATGCTACTTAACAATAAAAAAGAGAATGAACTCCAGTCATTTGTGGCAAGAAGGATGGAACTGGAGGACCTTATATTAAGTGAAATGAGTCTGGAATAAAGAGATTAATATGGCATGTTCTCCCTTATCTGTGGGAGACAAGAAAATAAAATTGAGCTCATGGAACTAGAGAGAGGAACTGTGGGCATTAGAACCCTGGAAGGGTAATGAGGGGGTGAGGATGGGCAGGGAGCAATTAGCAAATACAAAGGAAGAGCTAGATGGAAAGAATGGTTCTGTGTCTTGCAGCCCTGCAGAGTGAATGTAGTTAATTATAATTTATTGTAAAACTGTAATAAGCTATACAAGAAGATTTTGAATGTTTACAACAGGATGATATGATACTTGTTTGAGATGATGATGTACTAATTACCTTGATTTGATTACTGTAATTGTATATAAGTATGGAAATATCCTTCCGTATCCCATAGATATGTACAATTATCATGTGCCAACTAAAAATAACAAAGGAAAAATAAATAAAGAAGAAGACTGAATTGCTATGGACACTTCCCTGCCTGCCCCCCTCTCTTACTTTAATCATTTCCCACAGTAAAGAATTTGTTCTGGATCAGAGTAAGATTTTAATAAACCACACATTTTAATATCTCAGTAAAACCTCCTACCAATTCCATTTTTCCCATCCAAATGACAAACTAACACTCTCCTTTTATATTAATGAGGAAAGGAGAAAATTTGTCCTAAATCAAAAATAGTTTCAGCAAAGGCAGGTGATGTTACAGTCCTGTCTCATCTCTGTCCTGGTGGGTTCTCCTTCTCCATCTCTCTCTCTTTCTCTCTCCCTGTCTCTCCTCTCTGCCACTCTCTCTCTATCTCCCTCTTATAATTACTTACTTTTCTCATCGTTCTTGTCATCCAGCATGCTCTGCAGTAATCTACTCATTATGTGCTTCTTCTCTCTGGAACGTAAACCTTATAATGAAAGGACTTGTCTGTTTCTTGACTATCACATTCTCAATGTCTAAAACAGTGAGGAGTAGCCAAGTGACAACTACCTGTTGCATTAAAGGTTTCCTTTTGTCCTGAGAGCTTTCTCTCTGATATTAATATCCTACATCACCTGTCATCAGTTTTCTTACTACTTTTATCACATGTCAGAAGAAGACTGACCACATAATTTGATGAGACCATTTAAAAAATGACGTTGTTCAAAAATTATTAAGAATTTTGAGACAAAGATAGCAGAGCATTAAGCCAACTACAAGTACTTCTGAGTGGGGGGCCATTTACAGCTCTATAGATCTCACACCTGTGAGGCTGTCCCTGTTCAAACGCTTTTATGTTTAGACTTTTACATACATTTAAACAATAAGGAACCAAAGATATTTTTTTAACATTTCTTACCATGCCATTATTTATAGATATCCAACTATAAAACAGATCAAAGTTGGATGCTTGCTTGTTTAACTGATGTCTCTGAATTGAATCTATAAAGAAGGAATAGGTTACAGAGAAGCAAGGAAAGAAAGCTATTGCCATTTAAAGTACACTTACTAAAAAAACCAAAAAAAGGTGCACACTCTCCGTGTTCACTGTTAAGTATATGTTAATAATAGACATTTGTAGGACAAATAATATATCTCAACACTACACACGTTGGGCTGTGATGTGGAGAGAGGTGACAGCTGGTGATGACTCTTTTTACAGGAGTATTTAATCTCAGTTTAATAGCCAGTGGAGAGCCGGGGCCAGTATAATTAAACATCATTCAAATTTTAGGGAACAAAGATTAAAATTGAAAGATTGCAAAGAAGACAATTTCTATGCTAGGTAGGACTGCGTAGGCAGATGAGGAGACAGAGTTAATCAAGACTCATTAGAGTGGCCCAAGACACAGTGAGATACAATGGACAGAATGAGAACTTCTGGTGCTGAGGTCGTAATTGCAATTCCTCTGTTCTGGCCTCTCTTTCATAAGCACTTTGGCATATCACATGGGTGACCTTAGCAGGTGCAGAAGGCACAATTTCATCATATACATTTTAGAATCCATTTTTTTCTTAGAGTTTAGAATTTACATAATCAGAGCCCCATACATGCCGGTTGTAATAATTACATAGGTATATTTAGCATTCTCTAAACCTACATTTATCCAAGTGAAAATCTATACTTAACCTAGTTGTATGATGTCCATTTTTTTTTTTTTGGTTGCAATTTTTGGCCGGGGCCGGGTTTGAACCCACCACCCACCACCTCTAGTATATGGGACCAGTGCCCTACTCCTTGAGCCACAGGTGCCGCCCTATGAAGTTAATTTTTCACTCAGCATTTATTCCATTGATTTTAAGTTACACTCCAAAAGAAACTCACTTTTTTTTCACACTTCCACTCCAGAACTATAAAATTCAATTCTGGGCATAGTGCTTCTGAATGTTCACAATATCTGGAATTCGAAAACGTAGTCAAAGTACACTATGAAAAAAGAAGAAGAAGTGTTAAATATTCATTTTTAAAAGAAAATACACCTTCAGAATAACAGACTTGCTTTTCTATTCCAATGTTTCTGTTCTGTCATTAGGAATAAAATGAAAAACATGTTATAAGAAGATAAGAATTTGACATGATCATCCCAGTTTAATTACTTAATTAAGTGTACTCATGATATGTGTTTTTTTTTCTAGAAGTTTCTCTACTTTAACTTTCTAACAATAAAATACAATCTCTCCGTGATACTTGAGATTGGATAATTACTGGTGGTTTACTTTATATTGGTATCACAAATGAGTAATCGTTGTGAACAGTCATTAGTTTACGTTAAGAATTTCCACAAAGTAACAGGATTTATGTATAAAAGAAGGTCTCATAGTTAAATTACATTTGAAAGTAGGGCATTTAGAGGTGGGGAAAACAGTTTTCTCAAAGCAGTGATCATCTAAGAACAGCTGTGATGACTGGATCTCAGCCAAATCTTTTGCAAAATCTCAACCCTGTTAGTATACAGACATAAAGTGTCAAATTCAAACATTAGTTAATAGGATATAGGTCTTAATTAAATATGGGTCTCATGAATCATCATTATGGTGAAGGCAAGTTAGGCAGTAGGCTTATGTGAAGGAGACAAAGTGAGAGATGTGCCTTGGTAATGATATTTAGTTCAGGTGACTTAAAGGTCCAAGTTGTGCCCTAAATGACATATATATAATTCTGACAATGTGCCTTCAAGAAAAGTTAATGGATCATTTGTATGTGACCCACCTTAGACCTATGGTTGCAAATTTTCTCCTTAAATACTCTTGAGATTAGTTTATAAGCAGAAAATGAAAACAAAGTTGCTTTTTTCACATCACTCTTCACCTTTTGTTATCTTTTTCTCTCTCTCTCCATCTTTTTCAGTTAACAAGAGGTTCATCAGAGAAAGGCTTTTTAAAGTTATTATTATCAGGCAAACCAAAAGTTAAAACAAATATCTATAATCTTCTTACCATCAGCTCAAATGTCTTTTCCCTCTTAAGACTCTTAGTGTTTCATTCAATCTGCACTGTTTCTTCCTTTGGTCAGGGTTAAAATGTAGTTAACTCTTGAGTGAAACTTTTCAGAAAACATAAGAAGTAACAATAAGATCTACCTGTTTTTACAAAAAAAAAAAAAAACAGGAAGAAATGTGATTAATTACATTAGCTAAAATTTTTAAGTGAAGGTAATTTAAAACCAAAACTTCACTTTCTAATTCAAAATTTTATTTTGAGTCTTAGAAATAAAAGCATTTACCACTAGCTATTATATAAGATATGTGCAAAACAGAAAATAGGTTTCTGTCATCATGTTATAATCCTTTAAAATGTATATATATGTGCTTTATTTTGCTTTTAACTGTCCTGAAATAATTGTACATATTTATCGAGTACCGTGTGATGTTTCTACACATCTATACATTGTGTAATCATCAAATCAGGGTGTTCAATATATTCATTACCTCATAATTTATTATCTTTTGTGGGAAGTGACTTCAAAATAAATACTCTCTTCTATTTTGAAATATATAGGATTATGAACTATAGTCATCCTACTGTGCATTAGAATACCAAAATTTATTTCTCCTAATTGTGTTTTTGTACCTATTGACCAATCTCTTCCCATTCTCCCCTCCCCCACCCTTCCCAAACATTTGAGAAACACTTTTCTTTTCTCTACTTCCGTGATGCCAACTTTTCTGATTTCACATAGGAGTTAAGATCACGTAGTGTTTTTCTTTCTGTGTCTAGGTTATGTTACTTAACATAATGTCCTTCAGTTTCATCCATGTTGTTGCAAATGGGAGGATTTCTTTATTTTTAATGGATGAATAGTCCTCCATTGTGTACATAACACATTTTCTTTATCCATTCATCCTTTGCTAGAGATTTTAGTTAATTCCATACTTGGCTGTTATGAATAGCATTGCAACAAAAATGGGAACACAGATATCTTTTTAATATTATACTTCATTCTTTACATACTTTTCTATATTCTGCTGTGTAGAACTGTCTTAGCCTTTCAATCCAGGAAGCAAAAATCTGTTTTTCATTGGAGCAGGTGTTTTAGTTTAACATTTTGTTAAGTGTTTTTACTCACCTTGTTTTTAACATTTTAATGTAAATAGTTTTTAACTAACAGAAAAGTTGCAAGAATAGTTCCAAGGACTCCTGCATATCCTTCAGATGGAGGTTCTGCTTATGGTCCACTGGTTGTCCTGGTAACATCCTTTGGAGGAAATTCTCCAGTTCAGGATCACATGATACACCTGGGCATCTTGTTTCTCCAGTCACTTTCCATCTGGGTTGGCCTCTATCTCTCTTTGACTTTCAGCAATTTAACATTTTTGAAGGTTATTGCTGAAAGAGTTCAGGACATGACACTCCAATGGCCCCCAGCTAGAGTATTGATTATTTGGAGTGTAAAGCTCTTGAGAAGCAGCTGCAATGGACAGGCGTCTCTGAACTCCCTGTTGTAGCCAAGCCCTAAACGTTCCTGTGAGGAAGCTGCCTTCCTGTACTAAGGCAGAAGATAGCTATTCTTACCAGGGACTGAGAAATGATACTGCTATGGATCTGAATAAACTCACTAAAATAACTGTTATATTCCATTAGATCTACAATCCTCTCTGTAGATCCTAGCGACGTCCCTAAAATTTACTGCTCCTAGCCCAGACCCCTTTGTCTTGCAATTTTTTCACGAAGTTCATCATTTTTTGTATGAAGACAATAAAAGCTCCCCCCTTTGGCCATTTCTTGAGGCCATCGCTCTTTTATGAGTGTCTCCAGAAACACATAAAACTTGCATGCTTTTCTCCTGTTAATCTGCCTCGTGCCTGTTTTGTTCCTGGGCACATCTGAAAATCCCACCTGAGAACTAAGCTGACTGAAAGAGATCTTTAGATTCTCCTGTGTAGCTCAGCCATTTTATAGAACACCCTTTAATTTGGATTTGTTCACTGTCTCCTCAGCATTAGACTCAGGGGCTGTGTATGTTGTGTCCTATCCTTTGCAATCTCTTGGGTGGGTGGCGCCTGCTATTTCTCCACCCCATGACTGGTGGTAATAATTTTGCCAACTTTATCAAGATGACATATTCTAGACTTTTTCCACTACAAAGTTACATTTCTTCCCTCTGTATGTTTCATCTCCCTATGAAACATCCCCCAATGTTTCATAGGGAGATACTCTGAGAACGTGTAAAATCCTGTTCTTCACTCCTTTGGGGTGTTCGAGTGCACAGGAGGATGACGATAGTTCCCAATCCTATATATTTCAAAATAGTTAGAAGAGATTATATACTTTGAATGCTCTTTCCACAAAAAGATGATAAATTATGAGATGATGAATACATTCAACACCCTGAATTGATGCTTACCTAATGTATAGATGTGCAGAAACATCACACTGTACTCGATAAATATGTTCAATTACTTTAATTTTAAACAATGAAAAGCAAAATAAAGCATACACATATATATATTTAAAGGATTATAATGTGATGACAGAAATCTATTTTGTGTTTTGCACATATCTTATATAATAGCTAGTGGTAAATGTTTTTATTTGTAAGGCTCCAAAACAAAATTCTGAATTAGAAAATGAAGTTTTGGTTTTAAGTTACCTTCACTTAAAAATTTTAGGTACTATAATTCATCACATTTTTTTCCAGTTTGGGTTTTTTTTTTTCATGCACTTGTTTTATCATTCCTTAGTAGTTCCTGGAGGAGTGAATACTATGGTGGCTACCAGTGATGTCTTAATGCTACTACTCTCTCTATACCTGCTGGTGTTCTACTCTGAAGAAGTACTTTCTATTCTTATATTATTCATTCATGAGTTCACTTCTTTTGATGGACTTTTGTACTCTTATATTACTTAGTGGGTAATAATCAGTTACTACAATCAGTTATTTTGATGCTCAAATTATTCCATCTCTGGCTATAGGAATCCCTTTGAAGTTGGTTTTTCCGCCTTTTTGAAATAGTGTCACTATATTCTTCTTGTACTTTCTAATTCTTGGGTACTAAAGAAGTTCCAGGTTCAGCTCTTATTTGTCCTGCCCAGTCCTAGGAACAGGCATTTCTCTAAAAAACTCTTGGTTTCCTTTCTGGGGAGCAGTGTTTGGTGAAGATGAAGGGATGCTTAGGGTGAGTTCATGTGGGAAGGGGCGTGAAACTTCTATGCCTTCTCCAGGCACACCACCCTTTTAGGAACATTCACATTTAGGAATCTCCTGTCACATACACTATAATCTTTAGAAGAATTGATGGCTCAGTGCCTGAAGCTCAGTGAGTAGGACACTGGCCATATATACCAAGGCTGACAGTTTCTAGCCTGTCCAGGACCTGATAAATAATGATAACTGCAATCAAAAAATAGCCGGGCATTGTGGTGGGTGCCTGTAGTCCAAGCTACTTGGGAGGCTGAGACAAAAGCATCACTTAAGCCTAAAAGTTTGTGGTTGCTGTGAGCTGTGACATCATAGCACTCTATTGAGGGTGACATAGTGAGAAGCTGACTCAAAAAAAAAAAAAAAAGAATTGATATGCTATACAACAGTGTTTCATAAAAGCAAAAATCAACTAGAAACAACTGCCTAGATTATTGTCTCTCCACAAGAATATAACCTACACATAGGCAGAAGTTTTGTACTTTATTTTTATTGTATTATTATTATTTTTTATTAAATCATAGCTGTATACATTAATACTATCATGGAGTACAGTGTGTTGTTTCTATATACAGTTTGAAATACGTTCATCCATCAGGTTAACATAGCCTTCATGTCATTTTCTTAGTTATTGTGTTAAGACATTTATATTGTACATTTAGAAAGACTCACATGTACCCTTATAGGATGAACCATAGGTGTGATCCCACCAATCACCCTCCCTCCACCTGATCTCCCTCCTCCCCTCCTCTCCCTCTCCCCTCTTCCCATATTCCTGGACTATAAAATTGGGTTATAGCTTTCTATGAAATCTATGAATTAGTTTCATAATAGGGTTGAGCACATTGGATACTTTTTCTTCCATTCTTGAGATACTTTGCTAAGAAGAATATTTTCCAGCTCCATCTATGTAAACATGAACTATGCAGCCATAAAGCAAGATGGAAATTTTGTACTTTTTATTCACTCCTCAATTCCCAGAGCCCAGACCAACAAGCAAACACACACACACACAAAATAATTTGGCACAGACTTTAAGTGCCTTGAGATATTAACAGAAATAAGTCTCGTCAAAGATTAGGGCACTTGAAAAACATTATACTAAAAAACATCCATTTTCATTCTCCTTTTATATTTACACATTTACTGTTTGAATATGTGTAGCATTTGGATAGCTAAAATCTAAGTAAGCATTTGAGGCCTGGCAATAGGAACTACATGAAGCAGGACATAGAGGCAGAAAATGAAATATGTTATTGTTGAGTGGTGGTATAAATAGCCTAGTCGAGAAGCCAGTTAGCATCAGGTTGTGTGTGTGGATATGCTGAGGACATAGTAAGGGTTTGAAAGTTACTTTGAAAAACTAGGCCATATATATTATTTCAGGATAACTTTCAGAATTTTCATATTGAAATTTTATTTCAGGATGACTCAAAACAATATATTTATGGTAAAAGAAGATGAATAGTGATGCTCAATATCTATATGACTCATGGGCCAATTTCAATAACCCATGTTTTTCTAAATAAAGTTTTATTAGAAACATCCAAACCATTTATATTATCTATAGCTGCTTTCATAATACAATGGCAGAGATGAATGGTCATGACAGAGATCATCTGGCCCATAAAGCCTAAAATATTTAACATCTGGCCTTTTACACAGTATTTGCCACCCCTTGCTTTAGATAAGAAGAAAACCAGGAGCTCACTGGAGGGGGTACATTTCCACAGAAATGTATGCGAAATGTATGTATCATATCATGATGGGTCATAGAGAAGAGGGCAGAATAATTATTTCTGAATTTGGAAAAATTGTAGATATAGGAAGTGGATTAAGGTCCTAGAATCGAAGTCACATCTTTAATCCTTGAGTCTCACACCTAAGAGCACAGCAGGCAATGCCATCTGCTAACATAGAAAGGATAATGTGAGTGGACCTCAGGACTGGGAGTAGATGGTAGTTTAATAATTACTGCAAGGATATTAAGAAGCCAATGTGTTGTTTTCTTGTTAGTTTAATGATACATATTTCCTGCTGCATCAGATAAATCTTTACATCAATCTCCGTCTCTATCTCATACATACACACACACACACACACACATCCATTCCTAAAAGCACTATTTCAATAAAACCCCAGACCAGACTGATAAATTCAGGAAAAAAAAAAGTGTTAGGTGAACTGAAGTTCAATAGCTCCAGTCCCTAAACTCTATGCAATTTATATTTTATAACATTTATATTATTAGTAAATATGATATTTATATTTTTAGCAAATAGTATTGAACATTTTGATTGTATTTTGAACACACAAGGTGTTTGCACTAGCTATTTTCCAATACCACAAGATTAATTTTAGAGTATAAATATCAGAAAACAAATGGATGGATGAATTTAAGACTTTCCTTTCAAGTGGTGCTGCATAAAACTGTTTGCTACAGATTATGAGACTGGTAATAAAAATACCAGAATGAGAATACAAAATGTTATATTTTATGTAACTTCAAAATTTTATATTTTATATAACTAGCAATGTTTGCAAAACTAATTTGAGAGTCTTCTATATGTCTTTCTTCAAAAGAGTCTGTGATGGAAAGATCATGGACTTTAGAACCAAATGGATTTGGATCAAATTTAAGCTCCATAAATTATTTGTTATACGGTTTTAGCAACTTGCTTAAATTTAATATGCCTCAGATTCTTCATCTATAAAATGGGGGGAAATGACTATGAAGTAGTATTTTAGGGAGTAATAATTACAATAAAATGTGGAATATGTCTAAGAGTGAATGACTAAGAATAAATTGCTCAATAAACAGTAGTCACTATTGTTTTGTGTTTTTTATAAAATATAGGATTTAATTTAATTTTTTTAACTATATAGTAGTTACATCACTATAATCCCAATCTTTAATTCAGACATAGATGTAATCTTTTAACGTGTCTCTTTGTCCCTAACACACCAGTCTTTAAACATCCTTTATGCTGCTATAAATTAGCAAACCCCACTCAGATGCAATAAAGAGGGCAATGGAAATCCAGGGCTTGTTCTGGCTCTGTATTAATTTGGAAATCCAACTTCATCATCTAAGACTCAAATTCTTTCAATTTTTCTATTCTTCTAAAATTGTCAAATTTCTTTCTTTTCTTTTCTTTTCTTTTCTTTTTTTTTTTTTGTGTGTGTGTGTGTGAGAGAGACAGACCCTCATTCTGTTGCCCTGAGTACAGTGCCCTGGTATCATAGCTCACAGCAAACTCATACTCTTGGGCTCAAGCAATCCATTCATTTAGGCCTCCCAAGCTAGGATTATAGGCATGAGACACAGGCCTGGCTTGTCAAATTTTTTATCAAGTAGTTTTTCTTCAATGTTCTAGTGCTGGTAATAATCAGGACCTGCTTACATTTGGCAAGGAAAAGAGGCAAAGTGCTTTTATAGGGTTGGTTATTATATATGACCAGCGGACCCTAACCTTTTTGACACTACAGACTGGTTTCATGGAAGACAACAATTTCCCGTGAATGGGGTGGGGATGTTCTGACTGGAGGTGGAGCTCAGGCAGTGATGCCGTTTGGCCTGGCTCCTAACAGGCCATGGACCGGTACCAGTCCATGAGACCTGGGATTGGGGACCACAGTATATGACAGAATCAATTTCTTGGGGTTAATTTATACTTAAAATGAAAACTTACAACTTTGGAGCTGAAAGTACAGCTTTTCTTTAGACACTTGAGCTACAAGTTATCCATTAGGATGAGGAAGAGGTAAATGTAGTCCAGTAATATTCACCATAAACAAAAGATTTCCTACAATATTACTTCAATACCATTCTTACACCTGTTTTGGAGAAGTAGGGTTTCTGTCTGAGTTCCCTGCCTCAGGGTGGGGTTCTATAAAGAGATACACTTTTAAAATTTTCTAAATCCTCTTTCTGTGCCTGGAAGGATGTGAGCAAAGAGCACCATTTTGGTGGTAAGTCTCAAAACCAGACATCCAGATCTGAATCTAATGGGCCTTGGTTTCCCTTTCTCTCCCTTGGAACACTGAAAGATGCTCTACCCTAAACGTGGGTTGATTAGATGCTCCAAAGAGCTTTTGGACTCTTATGTTTGAGGCCAACTGGAGAAAAAGCAGGGATCAAATCACATTTGGAGCTTATGTGGTATTCTTTAGTGGAGTCATATAATATTGCTTCACTAGAATGTTGCTAACACACGTATTTGGGCTGACTATCACGCAGGACAATTTCAGGGCTTTGAGACCTAAAGTGGTTAGTTTTCTTTTACCATCCCACCCCCACCCTGTCCTTGAGCCACACATGCTGTCTTGGCTCTTACCCATCTCCTTGGCATAGGTATGGGCCACTTTCTGTCTATACTACCGATGGATACATACATCTTCTTTTTTCTTTGGTGCAGCTTTCATTGCTGGAAGTTGGAGTTTTATCTCTTGTCTCCTGCATGTTCTGTACCACATGGTTTAAAATTCATTTATGAGTGAATACAGATATCCTCAAGAAGGGCTATGAAGAGTGTTGTACTGAAAATCTAAGCATCTTCCCAAGTGTTGTGTTCATTGTTTCTGATTGATGTGGGGGTGATGTGCTCTCCTGGGTCAGTCTTAATCCATGGCCAAAGAGGTACTAGGATTCCTAGAGCAAATGGCCTCCTCTGCACACTTTACTCACAAGTCCTTTGCCTATCCTTCTCCCTAAAGGAAGGCAGAAGCACCAACAGTGTTGAAAAGTATCATGTTATAGCAATGCAATAACTGTGGCCTAAAGAGCTCAAGAGAAGATATAGTGGGAAGATGTGTTGTTCTATATTTCTACTAAAACATTTCCAATAGCAAATTTGGCATGACTAAAACACGAATTGTCATTCATAGTTTCTTGCACACTATGGGTAAGTTAATATTTGTGGCCATCAGCAATGAGTCACAGTAGCAGTGTTTGAGAGAATCATTGAGAGTCATCAGCATTTACACATGATGTTAGATGATGCAGTATCATGAGTATATTCATTTCCCAGAGCTGTTATATCATATTATCTCAAACCCCGTGGTTTAGGAAAACAGGAATTTATTATCTCATACTTCTTGAGGTCAGAAATGTGAAATTAGAGTGCAGTGTGGTTGGTTCCTCTGGAGTCCCTGAAGGAGAATTTGTTCCATGCCTCTCTTCTAGCTTCTGGTCGTTACTGACAATCCTTTGTGTTCCGGCTTGTGCACTGAGCACTCCAATTTCTTACTCCAACTTCACATGACATTCCTCCCTCTTGCTTCTGGGTACAAATTTTCTTCTTATGAGAATTTGAGTCATAAGATTTGGGATCCTTCATAGTCCACAATGATCTGAGAGTGATACTATTTGTAAAGACTCTATTACCAAATAAAGTCAAATAAGGTCTAATTCATCATGGGTTAAGGACATTAGGGGTTAGTACTTTAACATATCATATTTTGTGGGGATAGAACACCCTTCTTTCCACTACAATGAGTGATAAAGTACACAGCAGTAATTACATTGTGTTAAGGATCTTCAGAAGCAAGAAGATCTATACTGTTTAAATACAGGCAGGTGCTAAGGAACCATGGCACTGAGAATGGTGACAGCATTGCTACCTTTATTTCTTAGCAGAAGATATGAAATTAACAATTAATGGTACAACTGACAATAGAAATAAGATGCTACTTAGGCACTATTAAGACTCTATAAATACAGGTTAGGTGACAAAACAATTTTTTTCTCTACCCACTATTTCTAATCTTCATTGATACATCACTGTAGCTCACATGGTCTTATAAATTTTGTAAGCACATGAGAAATGCTTGCCAATCTTTGCCCTAAATGATCTATTTAGAATTTTAACCAACCTAGATCTGTCAGCTAAACTGATTTTATATTTGGTATACAAACATGTCAAATAAATTCAGTTTTATATACTGAATAAAAAAGTCCAATTTTTATATAGACAGGAACTCCAAAAATAATTTTGCTGGAATCTCAATCACCTAATATAATTAGTGGCAACTATAATCACTTTCTTGATAAAATAATACAAAAGAATCCATTGCCTATGGTATACATGCAAGATCTAAACCACACTTTGTTTTCTGCCCTTCCACTACATGAACTAATGAAGAATATTATTATTTTGAGTTTACTAGCTTATAGATATAAGAATCTCTGAAAATACTTTTCATTTCCTAGAGTTATGGGTAGGAAAAAGATAAAAAATAAATTTCATTTATTCCACCATATCATAACAGTATATTAATACATCTTTATTCATACCCATGAAATGTAATTAGATTGCTTCTTCCTTGATATTTCAAATTCGGTTTATAATGGCAACTTATTAGATTATTTCACCAAGTCTTTTCAGCCACCTATTTATAAATTATCGCTTTGAAAAGGGTACACCTCCAGATGGTTATGCTATTTGTTTTAACCTAATTTTTATAAAATATTTGCTTTCTGAAAGTGTCCTTTTCCAGACCTTGTGTCCTAAATCACAGGACAACTTATTGTTAGATGCCCATATACAGAGTCCAGTATTTACACTGTCATCCATCAGGCTGTGAAGTCCATGTGGGAGCTCTCACATGAGTAGTCCTGGAACAGATTATGAATCATTTTAAGGTGTCAGCTGTGTGCTAAGGACTGACACCTACACAGTATCTTCCATACAGCCAAATATCTTCATAAGGGATACAGCACCGAAACCTGTCACTGAATTCTCATGCCTCAGCAGTGAGCTTTTAACTGATTCACTGAAAGTCAAGTCAAATCAAGAATTGAGAGATAACATGAAGGAAGAGCAGATCAATAACATGCTCATGCCTTTTGGGACACCCACTGACAAACTGTGGCTTCAATGCAGCATGAAGCTCCCAATCAGGAAATCCTACTGTTAGCGCTGGGCCAGTCTCCAGCTGTCTGGGCAGAAGGGCAGTGCCAGAGCTGGACAGACAAGGGGATATACAGTCAGGGGAGGAGTGTTGAGGTCAAGAACTTCTAGGATTCTTTTTACGTCAGTCTTCTGCCTAGAGTCCAGAAAAGAGTTCCAAGAAATATGACGAAATGCAGCCAATAAAAAGCTTACAAATCTGTGACTTTGAAACCCAACCATCTACAATACATAGCTGAGATTTTACAAAATTCCACTTGAAGATTACATTTTTACCATAGACTTTTAATTGTATTTAGCTTATCTTCTCTGATTGTAACTCATCTGGAATATCATGGTTTTATCAAATCAATGGTGTGTTTGAAAAATCTATCTGGTAGTATTGGGAAGGGAACTGGAAAAAGAGTACATAATAAATAAGTGTGTATCATTCCAGTTTAAAAGATGAGACATTCTCTTTGATTTTATCTTCTTATCCCACATAGAATAAAACTATGATGTATTTTAAAATAATTCTCCTATGCATGACCTCCTTTCCTACCTGGTAGTCACAATATAATACAAATACCGTCAACAGCCAACTATTACACATTTTCTAACACCAGGATAAAACTACTTACTTCAATAAGATATGTTATATAAAGGTAGATTAATTCATCTATAATAAGGGATATCACTAGCACATTCAAAGTTACCATGATAATTGAAATATGAGATATACATTAATATATAGTATTAAATTACCTGCCATTTGTATCTCACAAGAATCAGTGAGCATTTGGTTTTGAGCAGAAAGGTATTAACAACAAAGATTTTGGGTCCAGTGGGCTAAAGTGATATTTTGAAAAAGCACAATGTATTTATATTATGTCATTTTGAAGCATGAAGCTCTAGGAGGACTTTAGAGAATTAGGATATTCAAATTAGAGGGAGTTTATTCTTAGGAAAAACCAGATTATATTCAAAAGTTTCTCTTTCAAAGATTATTGATTAAAAATCTCAGATAGGAAGATTTAACAGTAAGGAGTTGTTTCAGACTAATGAGTCTATAGATAATTTGTCATAAAATTGAAGAATTAGGTTAAACTTCATAGATGCAGAGTTAATACAAGTTCATTTATGAATATTATTCCTTCACAGGGTAGTTATGTTTTAATCACCACTCAGGGATGATGAGAATATAAATGCCATATTTATATCCTCTACGTTTTAATTTCTCATTAATTTGATACTTGATTGTTGCACATATAACATTCAAATGCCTATAAGGTCCAGGCAGAAAACTGAACCATTAAAATGATTGCAAAGGTTAACAAAAAAATCTCAGGATCATGATAAAGTGGGCCAGGTATTCAAACTGTGTTGGGGTTAGGGAAGAAATTGCTATCTGATGATACTTTTTGAGGATGTAGATAAGCTTAGTGATTTTTAGAATTTTCTTTCTCAAGAAGCAATATTATTGTGCAAAATTGTCCTGATTTTAAACAGTAATTCATAAAAAAAATTAAGCCCTATGCAGACCCAATACAAAAGTCTGAGGCCCAGAAATTACTCAAGGATAATAAACTTGCTAGCTCAAGTGAGAGAAAGACCACACAACAATTTTTGAAAATGCTATGCCATGGGACGTAATGATAATTAAGATTATTCTTTTGTCCTTTAAGAAGTTTATCGGCTTAGTTGCAGAGATTAGGCCCACTCATAACACCTGCGTTTGCAGGGCCAAACCAATAGAACCAATGCAGTCACCTCTTATGTTCTTTCCTCTTCTTCTCTAGCCCCTGGATGTGTTCGCAGTAAGAGCAACACCTCAGCCCTCACGTGCAATCTCCATCTTCACAACCACAGAAGCCAAAGGCCCCACACAGAGGCCCCAGAATGGATACTCTGGCTTAATGGTGAGCTGATTAGAAGTAAAGTCACCTTTCTGCAACTTTGGGGAACCGAGCTACAGGGTAACTAGAAGATAGCTCCAAGGTCTAAGTTCCACGGTGATGAAGGGAGGACCGGAGGTTCGAGGTGGACAAGACTTCTCGGACCCTGCAGTTTGCTCAAATGGGAACATAAAATCGGAAGTGGAAGGGAAAATGGAAAGCCGCCGAGGCGTGCTGTAGAGAGCAGGCACACGACTGTAGGCTCTAAGCGTTCCAGTGAGAGAGAAAAATATGAAAATAAATATTAGGGGGACTGGTTCTTCATTTACCCTTGTCGTCAACTATATGAATTTATCCCTGATGCAACGTGCTTTGCAGCCTTTATTATTTTCTTACAAACATGATGTCTCTATTCGAGTTTAGAAAAGCCCATTTAATCTGCTTTTATATGCCTAAGTGAATGACTAACCTACTGCATTGTAAAGAATTATTCATTCTGCTACGAAAACGCCTTAAGGATGTCTTTTACAGAGGATGTAACTGCAAGTACCTTTTCTATGGGGTTTCTGGTCTTTCTCGGTTAAAGAGAAACTGATCTCAATAACATGCCATATTTAAAATCTTAAAAGGCTGAATTTAGGGCTGTGAGTTTTTAATGTCAAATTTTTACTTCTTCCCATATGTGAGTTTTTTAACTCATCAGAAAAACAAAAACGTTTTTCACTCAAATGTTTTTGAGGGAGGGGTGGGAAGAAAGGAACATGGTAAGAGGAAGAGACAGAGGTGCTAATACTTCTTAAAGAAGAAAAGATTCTTTTCAGGTAGTTTTTGGAAATACATTCATAGTTGAACACAATTTTCTAGCCCTACCACTAATGGCTTGTTAGTCCTCAAAGAAGGGAGGACAAGAGGAAAGTGAGGTGCTCAGGTTAAGCACCTTCGATGGCATGGTAATCAAATATCAGCAACTGTTCTAAAAATCTCGGGAATTTTCAAGCAGAGTCAATAACACTGGGGCACCAAAGGGCAATCTGGTATCACAGAGAATAATTTTAATAGTTTCGCTCATGCTCAGTGCGTTGATCATCCTCATCCTGGAGCTGAAATAATAGCCATAAAGGCAACGAAGTTGTGATAAAAATGGATAACGAAGTTTATTGTCAGTATTTTTCTGTTCAGTTTAGAATTACATTGTTCATGAACACTGAAGCATTGGTGTATTTGAAAAATGATTTCATGAAAATATAAACTCATAAAAGGCATGAACTTAACAGTTTTAATTATTAATATGTTTTCCCACATGGAAATACTAAGAAAAAATATTGTGGAAAATGAAGTATTAATACAGAGACATCTAAGGAATATAAATGATGTTTAAAAACAAAGTTCAAGTGTCAATGAAGCAGTTCTTTAGGAATTTCTGAGCATTTCTTGGATATAGGAAATATACTAGAAACTTGTTTTCTCGTGCATGACAACTTGAACTTGCCATCCATGAGGGTGGGGGGAAGAAAATTTGTACTAAAATATTGAAATCAAGAATTAGATTATGTAGCTGAAACTATCCAGAGCATACCCCAAAAGGGTTACATCTGGGTACAGTGTTACATTTGATAGGTATTTGGTCTTTTAAAACTGTAACACTGAGATCTCAGCTGAATGGACTTGTTAGGCCACAGAGGTAGTGAGACTAAACATAGAAAGGTGAGGGTGACAAACAGCGCAGTATTCTTAACCAATAGGAACTAAGTTTAAAGTGGTCTCTGTAAAATAGAGGATTAGACTGCAGTGATGTCATCTCCACTCACTTATATAACCTCACACTCCTGGGTTCAAGTGATTCTCCATGTTTCTCAGGGTTTTTGGCCACTTTTTAATGAGTTTGTTGTAGTTGTTTGAATTCCTTATAAATTCTGAATTTTAATCTCTGGTCACTTGCATAGTTAGCAATTATTCTCTCCTATTCTTCAGGTTGTCTGTTCACTCTTGATTTATTCACATTGATAGACACCCCAGGTGTCTATGCCTTGTTTTGTGGCATATATTTTTGGGGTCTTAGTCATGAATTTTTCACCTAGACTAATGTCCATAAAAAATTTCTCTAGGTTTAATTCTGGTGTTTTTATTGTTTCATGTTTTTTTTTTTTTTTTTTTTGAGACGGAGCCTCAAGCAATCCCACTGGGTAGAGTGCCATGGCAACATAGCTCATAGCAACCACCAACACCTGGGCTCAAGTGAGTCTCCTGCCGCTGCCTCCCAAGTAGCAGGGACCAC
>CAUYQV010181549.1:0-13545 GCA_963574575.1 Galagoides demidoff
GCATCACAGCTCATAGCAACCTCCAACTCCTGGGCTCAAGCGAGTCTCCTGCCTCCGCCTCCCAAGTAGCTGGGACCACAGGCGCCCACCACAACACCCGGCCATTTTTTGGTTGCAGCCATCATTGTTGTTTGGCGGGCCTGGGCTGGGGATGCGAACCTGCCACCTTAGGTGTATGTGGCTGGCACCTTAGGTGATTGAGCCACAGGCGCAGAGCTGAGTCATTATTTCTTCACATGCTTTTTCAGCCCTACACTCTTTCTCCTTTCCTTCTGGGAATCCATTGGCATGAATATTAATGCTTTTGTGCTAGCCCCATAGCGAACTCTATTGTTTAATATTTTTAAGCTGTCTATTCTTTTTCTTTGTCTTCTCCACTTTGTTGTTGAGTCCATCCACTGAGTTACTGAGTGTTTAGGGATTTTTTTCTTATTGTATTTTTCACTTATAAAAATTTCATTTGTTTCTTTTTATGTTTTGTTTTTATTTTTTTACATTGGGGAAAGAGGAGTCTCTATTTTTTATTTTATTTCAAAATATTAAGGGGCTACAAATGTTTTTGTTACATGGCTTGAGTCAGGGATGTAAATGTATACATCACCCAAATAGTGTTCATTGTACCTCCCCTCTTTTTATGTTTTACATTTCCTTTTAAGACTTTCTATTTATTTACTGACACTTTTTATTTTACCATTTGTTTCAATGGAGTAATAAGTGCTCGTTAAAGTATTTTTATGATGGGTGTTTTAAAATCTTGTTTGGTAATTCTAACATCTGTGTCATCTCAGTATTGTCATATATTTTCTCTTCCCATTCAAGTTGATATCTTGGTATGATGAGTGATTTTTTATTAACAGTGGATACTCGACATTTAAAAAAATCTTTTGTTTTAGCAAGCCTCCTCTGACAGTCTCCTGGATAGAAGGGGTGCAGTAGAAGTCTAGTTTCTCTACTGAGACACTCTTGACATCCAGGTTGGGGAGAGGCTTCATGTTGCTGCTGATTAGTAGTGGAAGTTCGGCCTTCTCTCTAGGTTTCTGCTGATTCTATCTTAGCTGGTTGGGGTGGAACCTCCTGGTACTCCAGGTGGTCTTCGCTGGAAGGAGTCTATTTTTATTGTGGATGAAAGTCCTTGCTCATGCTGGGTCCTCTGAGAATGGGGTGATGGTTCCTTTAAAACCCATTAAGGGTAGAAGTCTATACTCTCAACTCACAGGCCTAACCTTCTTACTAGCTGCATTGTCATTAGAAGAGCTGGCATTCTACTGCACCAGGTGTTTTACTTTCTGTCTCCTGATGCATTTCTGGAAAAATAAATTGCAACATACCCTCTCCTTCCCAGCCTTTTACTGGGACATACTGGGAAAAAGAAGGTCTCTACAGAAAGACTGACAAAATGTACCATTTTCAAGCTATTTGGCTCTGGGAAAGTCACTCAACTTCTTTCACCCTCCATTTTCCCAGCTATAAAGGAGTAGGTGGCTCACAGAACTCATGTTAAAATGATCAAAAGTATGTCAAATGGGCATAGCACACTCCAGGCTCAATAAATGACCGCTCTCTTTCTTTTCCTCCCTTGAAGAAGGAGAGATGCACCCCCTCCAGAGGAAGAAGAAACCAAGGTGTTTCACCACCATGGGTAGGTCTCACTGAGGCACTCCAAGTATTAAATCTCATAATCATTGTTTTATTTATTAAACACACACATTTGACATCCTCCAATCCTTTCCCTCAGACTTTTGGAAAACCTTTCAGGGAGAAAGCCTGATCCAGGCCATTCTCAAAATGAAAGTTGAATCCAGAGCAGAAGCTTAAGCATTGCAGAGAAGGAAGGCCTGGTGCCAGCCCATGTGGTCAGCCCGCCCAGCGCTATTGTGTTCTGAGTGAGGATAACATCACCACCTCCTCAAAGCTGCTCCCAGATTACTGCAATCACTGACTCTGGCAACACCCACTTCGCCAACCAGCCTATCAACTCCCTGGCACAGAGCGGCTGTTGTGGTCCCACTATCTGCCAGGCAACTGCATCCTCACTCCTAATTGCTCCCATTACCCTCCATAGGGCCCTATAAGAGGGAAGAAAGTGTCGAACTAGTGAGAGGAAAACGATCGCGCGCCATCCTTTCAGCCCAGCCCATGGAATTCTTATACAACTCCTGCCGAGCAGCCCCTTACAGCAGCTAATGGCCCCACGCACTAGACTTCAGTCTCAACACGCTCTCCCGAGTTTCTGGTTCTGAAGTTGAACGGAGACTGGGGTGGAGGGAGGTAAGTTTCGACCTCTAAAGAGCAAAAAATCAAAGACGCCTTGGAGTCATTAAGTACTTGAAAAAAATGTGTCGGTGAATGCCAACCAACGACCCCCATCCCAAGAAAAATAAAGCTGTCTTGGGACCAACCCGCTATGTCACCATCTGAGCTTTCTCAGCTACATCTGGCTGGAGGTCGTGCTCGATCCCTTTCCCTCACTCTCGTAATCTCTGTTTCCACTCTTTCCCATACCCCCTCCCATCCTCATTTCACCTGAAAGTCAGTGGTAAATGAGCCCCTTTCCGGCTTTCCTAGGCAAGTAGCCAAACAATAGACATTTTCTATAGGTACCTCACCCCTCTTCCCCAAGAAAGGATTAGATTTGGAAGACGCTGCAACGTGCCACTTACCTGATCTCTTTAATGCTTTCTAATTTGCACATGATTTCTTGCTCATCTGCCATGTTTTTCACTCTCAATTTCACGTCCCAAGAAATGCACAAATACGCCAGCGAAGCGATACAATAGAAACCGCGTAACCACCTCCTTTTGGCTTGGAGCTTGGAGCCTGTGCGGTGGGGACTTGGAGAGGCTGGGAACTGTAGTCCGCAGCTCCAGGGTCAGCCAGGCAGCCCGAGGAACTGCAAAACTACAACTCCCAGAAGGCCAAGCGAGACATTCCTGTTTCTATTCCTCCAGCTGCACTTTAAATCAATTTGTCATATATAATTATGTCAAAGGTTGTGAGGAGTGCAGGGAAATGGGGATTTTCGTCTGGCTGTGTGCAGAAAAATGGGGTAAAAACATACTCCTGAAGGTAAATGGAGAGATAAGAGAGATATCTAGCCAATTTGCGGGCTCCTCATGCCTACCTTCCCCCCAGAGTGGTTGAGTGTTGATCTGTTGCCTGGGGACGAGTAGCTTTCTCATTCAAATGGCGATGGGGCAGGAGTGGGGAAGAGGAAAGGAGGGAGAGAGCAAACCTGGAGGAAATGGGAGCGGGAAGGAGGACCTCTTGTTTTCCTTCCACCACCCACTTAATTCAATAGTTACTTGACTCAGAATTTACCAGTCAATGAAGGAAGTACTGAGGAAGTCATGGAGTGAAGCAAAGATAATATGTATGAAAGCAAACCCTTACCTATGCGAAGCAGGAGAGACAGGAAAGTTCCATGTTATTACAGTATAATGTGTAAAGCCCATGATACAGGGATAGGTAAAGTGTAACCTGCAAAAAGAACACGTAAAAACGTCTCTAAAGTGACAGAATTTGCTAGACCATAGAGAAGAATGGGTTTTCTGGGAGAAGATGCAACAAGTAGAAAGAAAGGCACAAGTCGCCCACAGGTCTGGAATATAGGGTTCTTATATGAGCTGTAAAGGTGGGAAAGAGAAGTGGGAGATGCAGTATTTATAAAAAGTGGGTTGGAACCAGATTGTGAAGTACCTTGAATGTCAGACTAAAGAAATTGGAGTTCATTCCATAGGCACACATTTATCTGATAAACGTTTATTAATTATTGTGTGCTAAATAATGCAGAATTTTTTTGTGTTTCAAAGCATGGGAATGATAAGATTGGAGGGACATCTTATGGATGTGACTCTGGAAACAAAGTGGAGAATGAAAGAGATAAGCACAGATAAAAGGCAGTTACTTATCAAGCACAGACAGGCACAGAGAGCTGGACTTTGGGGCTTTGGACAAAAGGAAGACCTGACTCACTCCCAACCAAACATGAGTCAGAATTCTTTGATTAAGCTTTACCTTTCTTTTCTTAGTCTTAGTTTCCTCATCTGAAACATGGACCTAGTGAGTTCTCCTCAAAGATTTTGTGAGGACTCAATAAGACCACCCGCATGATGGTGTTGAATATAGGACCTGATATTTTGTAGGAGCTTGAGAGAAGTTTGCAGAAAGGACTGAAGTCCTTCTCTTCTTTGGATCTTAGACATAATAACGTCCAGAACCAAGAAATTCTCCCTGGTGTCCAGCCTAACATTTTCTTGATGGTTTTGAAGGTCTCTATCTTATGGTGCCACTATCTAGCATTTAAAGACTATTGAAGTGGTTGGTCACAAAGTCTGTGAATCCACAGTCAAGAACTGGCCCCAGACCTGTACTATAAAAGAAAGAGGAGAGGAACGTGTTCATGTAAGGGCCTGGCATATACTGGCTACTGTGATATGGGCTGTATGTACAATCTATTATTTCATCCACAATGCCACTATAAATGGGGCAAGTAGATTCATCCCCTTTTACAAAGAAAAAAAACTGACTCATATAGGGAAAGCATCTTACACAGCACATTATAAAGCTAATGCCTGGGCTCAATATGGACTTGGTTACTTGCAGATTAATGAAGGGACTATGTATGGAAAAAAAAATATATATATATAGACCAAAATGAAAATAGGGTCATGGATGTATATATTTACGTCAAACATAAAGTGCTGTACAATGTGAGTTAATACTGGTTTGGAGAGAAGTGGAAACTGCTTATAGGGATGTGTGAGAAACACTTTACAAATGGCCTTCGAGGTTTTTAAACTGTCTCTTTTTCCACCATCCACTTCCTCTAAGAATCCTTATCTTACACTATGTTCACATGTCTAGAAGGGGGTTGTATGTGGCTATCCGTGTGTTTAAATTAAATGTGTTAATGGGTTTACAATACGATCTGGCCGTATTTGGCCTTAGTTTCCTAAGTTTCTTTCTAGCTTCATCAAAGCCTTATCTCACATTTGTCAAAACTGAGGCAAAGGGAAGCAAAGAACTTATCCAAGGTCACTCAACTTGACTGATACAGAACTAGGTTTCCTGACTTACAGGCCTGTGCTCTTACTGTGCACTCACATAACCTTTATCAACCTGCTGATGCTCCCATAGAGTCTGAATACCTCTGTCAGTTTTCAGTTAGATAGTGCACTTCTATACAGGGCATCTGCATACCTGATGCTCCCAGTTCATAGACATTAAAGGGAAATAGCAGTTTACCCAGGAGAGGGGGCCTTGGAACACCTGAGCTTGAAAGAATGAATATTCATGCTATTTGTAACAATTTAGATGCCCAATTAAAGAGAAAAATAATAAACCTCTTAGCTTCCATGGACTTACCTTGGCTCCTTGACCTCTTTAAGAATGGATATCTTACCTGCTCTTTGCTGAGTTGTAAGAAATCAGGCTAGCAATGAAAAGGAGCAAGAGAATGAAACCATAGTCTTCTGCCCCTTTTCCTGAAGCAGCGCTTAAAATAGTATCTTCAAACTAAGCTGGTGTCTTTTCCATAGTAAGTGTTCAATAACTCTCAATTGATCAGAAATCTATAATGGCTACAGCAGTATGTATTCAGGAACTTTGTAGCTGAGCTCCTTGATATTTTAGTATTCCAGCATTTTTAGTGACTGACATAAATTCTGACTAGGCCCTTGTTTGCTTACACATAACTGCTTGCTTCCTGCCCAGCACCCCTGATTCTCAAAGTAATTATTAGCTGCTATCATACTGTTCCTTTGTCAAGCAGGAGAATATAAGTCTCAGGTCACAAGAAAAAATTATGAGTTTGCTTTGCAAAAAGAATGAATGCCCTTGACAAAGTTGCAACTAGCTGCTGGTTACCCAAGGTGTTATCTGAGACTAAAGGGACACAGACTTCCTCCTTTGGTTTTAGCTTTTATTCCCCAGCCCCATAAAACATCACCACTTTATCTGTTTGGTAAGGTGGTTCTGAGAGTTCTTGCTGTCCTGTCTTCTTGCTTTGGCCAAATCAAACAAACCTTTGTCTGTCTCTAAACACTAGTGTCACAGAGTTTGGCCTCAGCTGTGCATTACGTTCAGGAGCTTGAATTTGAGTTTCAAAAACATCTTCAGAGATATCACTGTAATAGAGATGTGAGAGGGAATCAGCTATACGTGATCTTGAGGAAGAATCCTCCAGGCAGAGGGGAATAGCCAGTGCAATGATTGTGAGGCAAGAAATGCTTAGCCTATGAAAGAATGCAGGCAGGGCTCTAGACAATTAAGGGGAACAGTAGTAGATTGAAGAGACAGGCAGAAAAAAACAAGATATTGAAAACCATGGTGATGAGTTTAGATTTTATTCTAGTTACATTAGGCAGCCATTGAGTGTCTTAAGTAGAGGAGCAAAATGATCTAGATTTTAGATGTTACTCTGACTGCTGTGAGAAGAA
Organism: Galagoides demidoff; assembly: GCA_963574575.1. Taxonomy (NCBI): domain Eukaryota; kingdom Metazoa; phylum Chordata; class Mammalia; order Primates; family Galagidae; genus Galagoides; species Galagoides demidoff. The sequence continues at coordinate 6,438 of CAUYQV010181549.1, forward strand.
TAGATTATATTGAGGGAAGAGTGTAAGCATGAAAACCAATTACAAAACTGTTACTGTTGTCCAGGAAAGAGATGGTGGTGGTTTGGATTACAGTAGTAATAGTAGATATGAAAAAAACAGTCTGACTGGAAACATATTATTGAACACAAAACTGATATGATTAGCTCACGGATGGTATGGGGAGATACAAAGAGAGAGATGGGATATCTAAAATGACTCTTAGATTTTTTGCCTGAGCAACCAGGCAGTATCATTTATGGAAACAGGAAAGATTGAAAGAAAACCATAGGATATTAGAGCTGGAAAGACCCCCACATGAGGCACACAGAAAAACCAAAGACCAGAAATGATAACTGATCTGCCTGGGTTAGGGAGTTAGAGGCTGAGAAGTAATCTCATCCTTTACACTTCCCCAGAAAACTTTCATGTTCTCCATTCTTTTAACCCTTTAACTGAGGAGGAGAGGTTGGTAATTAATGTTTCAGCTGAGATTCTTACTATTTTTGATGGCTTTATGTCACTGAACTTTCATTCTATTCTTTCTCACCTGTCCACTGTCACTGATCTAGATTATCCAAGAACACAGTGCAAGAAACAAAGAAAGAGCTGACAGATGGAGTAGGGGAGCCCTACCTTTTCCCTCTCCAAGTCTATAGACACTAGTTTAAAAACCCCTATTATTAAACTAGCCTAGTATACATATGCTGAGTTTTCTTAGTAAACATTTACCAAATTCCTCCAGAACTCAAGGGAAGAGAAGACATACTGCGTTCTGAGTCCTAGACCTTGGATTAAAAATCCCAGCTCTGACACTGGCTCCCTGTGTGTTCTTGGGAAAGTCTCTTCCCCTCCTAGGCCTCAGTCTTTCCATCTGTAAAATGATAATAGGATGGAACTATCTAATGTTCCCTGGAACTTAAAAGAAAATAATTAACAAAACAGAGGTGCTTAAAAGTCCCATTTTGTAAGCCCAACAAGATGTGAACCTAGGGCCCTCTCTGGTTTGTTTCCTCTTGTCATCCATCCTCCTCCATGCCCCCAGTAGGTGTGAGTCATTTAACCCATTTGCCCTTGTCCTTTCCTATTTATCCTGTTTAAAGGATGCAGTGATTTTCTCATGGCCTGAACTTTTTCTCCTTATATTCTTGTTCCCATAGAACTTGTATGCTGACCAGCAGAGGCAATAAATCACATGAACAACTACTTTTCTTATATATATATATATATATATATATATATATTTAAATAAATACATGCAGGTTTTCTAAATTCAAAAGTGCCTTCATGGACAGTTTCCATGAAGAAGCAGTCTAAGGGAGAAGGAGAGCTGAATTCAGGGGCTGGCTGCACCACTACCCAGCCAAGTATGTCCTCTCAGGGCCTCACTTCCCTCATATGAAAACTAACATCACACTGGATGATGAATTCTGGGGCCTATTCTACTGCTGACATTCTGTATTCTTTTACGAGATATCCTTTAAAAATTTATCAACTTACTGAGATCCTTTGCTACCAATCCTTTCCTCATTCATTTTTCATTTACTCAAAATCACTCAACTGGGAGAATGAAGCAAAGATTTGGGTCCTCTGTCCAGCTTTGCCATTAATTCATTGTGTGACTTTTTGAAGTTCTGTCCCCTTCACTGGGGTTCTGTTATTACATCTCTAACATAAGAGGGTTAGACTAACTGGTCTGGTCCTCTAGCTCTGTCATTTTTGGATTCTATCTTGCTGTGATTAGGTATCCTTCAGGATTGCTAGGCAGCCAAAAGAGCTAAATAACTATCTTTATAACCTTTCTTACTCTTTAAACATTCCCTTCCCCACAAACACAGATTCTGATAATAGTCATAAGATTTTTTTTAATATGTATGTTCACATGAGTATGAATATGTTTGCTACTTACTAAATGCTTTCACCTATATGTTTCATTTTTGCTGCAATGGGTCCTAGCCCTTTTTAGAACATATTGTAGCGGATCAATAGGCTGACTGCCAGGCTCCACCTGGGCTGCTGCCAAGGGAGATGATCTCAAAAGCCATGTTCCAAGGGTGATGTCACACAGAGATGGGGGCTTTTAAGCCACAGCACTGTCCTCATTGTCTTCTTCTCTGAATGTATTTCTCCTTCTTTAGCTTCTTTTTCTGTTTTTCCTTCTCCTGACCCAAAATAGAAGTAATCTCCAAGGTACTGCATGAAATATTTCTTCTGTTTTCTTCCTCAGGAAATGGACAGCATCCCATTCTCCCTTTTCAATTCTAATCTCTTTGAGAGTGACCAAAACTAATTGTCTAGCTCCAGTGACCTTCCATTTCTAATGGCCTGCTTTATATCACCATACCCAAGTTTGAGGTTGGATTTCCAAAAGAGCTGTGTCTTCCCAGATTCCCTTCCAGGGTCCTTCAAGACCTGTGGAAACACCAGAGATCAACTAGGAAAAATGAAATTAAAAGCAGCAAGAGTTAAAAAGACAGGACACACAGAATGGAGTTTTTAAAGGTGGACACAGGGGTCCACCACTAGCATGTGGGGCTTCAATGAATGGCCTTGAGTGTTGTTCTACCCAGCTTTTATTGAAGACTGTTTTCTCATTTAGCCAAGAGAGTAAGCTGAGGAAGGGAACAAAAATGTCAGCAGCTTCTATGAGTAAACATGTTAGTTCTTATTCTATTTATAATCATTAACTTTAAGGATCTGGGCAGCACTGAAAAATCCAGAACCTGATCCTTGTGTGGGGCCAGCCTCCTGTTTGTGGTCACACACACAGATCCCTTGAGGGAGGTTAGACCCCTCCAGCTTCTCTATGGAGGAGTTGCAATAGTATCAGCTCTCCTCTGAAGAGTAGATGGAAAAGAGGATTTTCCCCTTATCTCCACCCAGAGGCATTTCCTTCCGTGGTTAGGGTACAAGCCCTCCTGCCTATATCTCAGGGCTTGAGCTGTTCCCTTGATCCCTGCTCTGAACATTATACAAATACCAGTAGTGGGGTATTTGCTTCTGGAAGGTTGTTGACTGTTGACTGGGCAGGGGTCGGCCTGGTTAATGTTCCTCCCCAGGCCTTGCATGCAGCTTCTGCTATGGCCATTGCTCTTCAGAGTGCTTACAGACCGAGCAGGAGTGTTTATAAACATGTATCCCTTACAGGCCAGGCTTCCATAAAAGCAGAAACTGCCCAGACAAGTTATTCAACTGCCATTTTAAAAGTGAGCTAGCTAAATTGTTTTTATTACTCCTTATTCAGCTTATTTCTCTGTTTTCCCCCTCTCTTTTCTGTGGTTGTTTTCCCTTGCCAAGAATGGAGCCTTCAGTCTCCATTCTCCCTGAAGTTCCCTACATATCTTTCCCAGCTTGAGATACTTTGGAACTACACACAGGGCCCATCTCCCCCTCATAGAGAATTAAGTAAAAATAGATACAGTATAAGAAATCACCCAGCATAATACCTGAAATACAGCAGGAATTCAGTAAAAGTTAATACCCTTTATCTCTCTATTTTGTCTAATTCTGAGTCATTTTGAGCACTCAAATTTGGAGATAATTCAGTGAACTGAAACAGGAGCAGAGTGTGAAAAGCTAAACAAGTTGTCTTGATTTAAGCTTGAGAGGACAATAATAGAGACTTCATTTAGAGCTCTCAAAAAGGACAGGGCAAAATTTGATGTGAAGGTTGAATCCATTGTCTTACTGGAGTCCAGGGAAAAATGGCTTTAATCCCCTTGTATAGACCACATATGATTGCCCAGCTTTACTTCCCCAGATAGCCCTTCTTTTCATAGCATAGGTGACAATATGCAGTCAGGTTGTGTGGCGTTCAAGTCTGGTCTCCACTCTTTTTAGCTATTTGACTTATAGGCAAATCACTTCCCCTCTCTGTGTTTTTGTCTTCTCATCTGGAAAATGGGGGTGATATTAGTAATTGTAACTAACTTCTTAAGGTTGTAATTAAAATTAAATTGACTTAATATTTGGAAGTGGCTTAAAACAACATAGTAAGCACTATAGAAGTGTTTGCTATTATTATTAAGATGAATATTCCTTCAATAAACTTTCTTGTCACCTCCTTGTTTACCATGTTTGGCAGCCAAGCTCCCCTACCAGACAGGTTCCCATCATGCCTTAAATCAAAAAGATTGAAAGGAATAATTGTTCCTATTTTCTTAGAAATGAAATTACCAAATAAATGCATCATTGATATGGCTAGTCTGTCATAAAGTTGAGGATACAACAAATTTTAATATCTGACATTTAAAATAGAAAAATCATGTTCCCAGTCTAATAAAATGACCATAAATTTACTATACACATTGATAACACGATCTATTATTCATATCAATAAAATAATATCAGATAGGTCCAATATATGGCATGTTAGCACATAAAATACATCTCAAGTATATCATAAATTAGATCAAAAATTAACATGCTATGTTGAATACTATGCAAATTTTTAATTAAAATGGTTTTGTCTTAACATTTATATAAGCTTTTGGAGAATGATTTGAATGATTTGGGTTTCTTGGGGGAAAAGCAATTCAAGAGACATCTTCTTGACCTACCATTTTACTTCAACACATATTTATTGAGTACCCTCCCTGTTTTATGTGCTGTTCTAGGGGCTGGAGATCCAGAAAAATAAGAACAGTTCTTGCTTTCAGGATGCTCATAGCCTAATTGGACATAGGCCAGTAAATTGTGATACAATGGGAGGTGTGTTATAATGAAGGAGTGAATAGCCTACTCTGGGATCATATAGAAGGAACTAAGGAACTCCACCAGGAGAATCAGAAATGGTTTCCCAAATCAGGATTATCAGAGCTGGGTCTGTCACAGGCATCTTTGAAAGCTTGAATCAATTTCCCTGTGGCCAGACAGAGGCATGCAGTTTCCTAGAGCATATTCCCCTCCAAGCCGGGGTTTAGTAGAACCCTAAGATTTTAGACTGAGGAGGAGTCACTCCTATTCCTGCTTTAACTATAATTCAACTGGTATCATTTTCATTGTGGGGAATTTCATGGAAGAGATTTTTCAACATAGTGTTCCATTGCTTAAAATAAAATTGAAAGCTGTAATTTATTCCTCCTTTTACATATTTTACAGATAGGAAAACTGAGGATAAGAGCAAGAATAACTGGTTAAAGATCATAAAAATGCAATGAGAAAACAATTGCTGTTAAGACAAACACACGTATCCTTTATTTGTCAAAGACATCTTTGCCAAGGAGTCATCTTAATCTATAATTCCATAGTCCAAATCTAGTATCCAAGCTTTCCATATATCAAGACATGGCTTTGTATAGTTCATTAGCAGTGGAGGACCAGGTCAGTCTGGAAGGGGCTGGAATCTGGGACCAGGTATTCCTCCCATCTGCTTTCTACCAGACACTCACAGTGGAGTTAAATGATTACTGATGATACACTCAGGCTCCAGGTATAAGGCTAGACTAAAGTACACTAACTTCCAAGCCACAGTCCTGGGAGGTAGCTGGAATGTGACATGAATTAGTAGGGGTACCCCAACAGGTATGAGATATAGAGCAAGAAGAGCTTTGAGAGAGTCCATGTTTAAAAGTTCTCAGCAGACAGCTGGCCCCAAGGTGGTGTGTCCATAGAGAAAAGGGCTCCAGCTCCCAGACTTCAATTAGTCTCAAAGATGGAACCAATAGAGGAATGCAGACAAGTTGCCCAGTAGAAAGAAAAGTAGGTCTCCATTATAGAGGGCCTGGTGCCTTGGGCAGCAAATTAGGCATAAGGAACAAGGCAGGAGACTAATGATAAGAACTGGGACAAAGTGTCAATTATATCGAAATTGATATACAGGTTTAATGACAATTGATATCAACATCCAGAAATATTTTTGGTAGATACAAACAAGATAATTCTAAACTTTATATGGAAAGGTCAAGGAATAAAGTGGGAAGGATTTCATTTTTTACCTGACTCCAACACTTATTAGATAACTGCAGTAATCAAGACTGTGTGGTTTGGGTGGAAGAATAAACATATAGATCAATGGAACAGAATGGAGAACCCATAACCCCAAGTATGTCCAACAGAGTTTTGCAAAAGCAAGTCAATAGAGGAAGAATGATCTTTTCAACAAACAATGCTGGAGCAAATGAATACCCACTGGCAAAAAAATGAATCTCAACCTGAAGACCTTGTATCTTATTCAAAAACTAACTCAAAATGGAAGATCAACTTAAATGTAAAATTTAAAAGTATAAAACTTTTGGAAAAAATACAGGATAAAATCTTTAAGAGCCAAGGGTACATAAACAATACTTATTTTGAAATCAGAATTATAGAAATGGAGAACAGATTAATGGTTACCAGAGATTAAGGAGAGAATGGTGGTGGGAAGGAAGTGGGTATGGCTTTTGTGGCTATAAAAAGGCATCCGTCATGAGCAATGCTTGTGGTAATGGAAATGTTCTGTATCTTGATTGAATCTGTGTCAATATCTTCTCTGTGATGCTGTTCTATAGTCCTATAACCGGTTACACTGAGGGAAATGACAAAGTTTACATAAGATTTATCTACATTATTTTCTTGCAACTGCATGTGAATTTGCGATTAAAATAAAAATGTTTAATTAAACAAAATATTTATCTTGATAACTTAGATTTTGGGCATTTCCTTCAAATTGTGCTTGCAGCAAATTCCTCCACTCATCTCACTCTATACCCAGCCCTGCTCCTTCTCTTCTGTAACTCTAAGGCCCAGCGTAGATCGGGTCTTCAGTGAATTAAATGCTGCACAGGTGGAAGATAAATGACTTCTCGGATAGGTTATTTCCAATCATACTATGCTCACAGGCAGGAACAGTATGACTTCTCTCTTCCTCTACACATTTATTTCTTTTCTGATGATCAAATATCATCAGCCAGGTGTGGTGGCTCACGCCTTAATCCCAGCACTCTGGAAGGACAAAGATGGTGGATTGCTTGAGCTCACTAGTCAAGACCAGCCCAAGCAAGAGTAAGACCTCATCTCTATAAAATAGCTGGGCATTGTAGCAGGTGCCTGTAATCTCAGCTACTTGGGAGGCCAAGGCAAGAGGATCACTTGAGCCCAGGAGTTTGAGGTTGCTGTGAGCTATGATGCCACA
>CAUYQV010181550.1:0-41719 GCA_963574575.1 Galagoides demidoff
CAGGCGCCCGCCACAACGCCCGGCCATTTTTTGGTTGCAGCCATCATTGTTGTTTGGCGGGCCCGGGCTGGGGATTCGAACCTGCCACCTTAGGTGTACGTGGCTGGCGCCTTAGCCGATTGAGCCACAGGCGCTGAGCCCCATTCATTTCTTATGCCAAGAAGATTTGCAGATGTAGCCTACTATGCTATCACATTGACAGAAATAAATACTATCAATCTTATAGAATTCAAAATGAATAGAGCAACACATTCTAAGTCAGACAACCTCCATTGTAGCTTGGAAACTATAAGTCCCTACCTTTAAATGATATATGCTGGGTTAAATCAAGTATAGAGTTGTGGTTTATCCCTTAGAAAACTTGCTTCCAGCTGTGGTCAGCAACTCCCTTTGCTGTTCAACGTAGAATTAAATATCTAGTTCATATTCAACGAGTACAGTGAGTTAAAATATTAAACGAGACACCCATTAGGATGGAAAGTACAATTTCAGAAGAAAGTCAAGCATCAGAAAAGACGTTTCAAATGGAATACTAGAGAAAGAGAGAATTCTTTCTATAGCCGAGTAGAGTCAGCAAGGCTGCCTATTACTGAACTTTATCACAGAACACAGACTTGCATGGCTGAAAAAGATAGTGTTTCCATGCCAGATATAAACTGTGTTGTGAGCTTGGCAGCACAAGCAAGCACTTTCAGCAAGAAAGCAGACAAGGAGTGTGGCAGACCATTCACTTCCATGGGGAATGGATAAATAGCCAGGAAACTAAAAATAGACAATGCCATGTTTTCTATTAATTGAAAATAAAATTACGCCTCTCTTCCAACTTCCTTTGGATGAATATTAATCATTTCATGTTATTTTAAAATTATGAGCTGCACTAAAATATCCATGGTACATGAGGAAGGAAAGCCATAACTTTCTACATTTGCATTACTTAAAACATGAGTTGGAAAACATTTTCATATTTCTATACTTTTGGTAATTTTACATCAATTTGTCTAAGCATGAACACACATATATTCCCACATATATACTTCAATTGTAAACATGGTTATAATTTAAAATCTGCAATTTTGAAATGCAATTTTATTAAGATTATTTAGGTGTCTAAACCTCTTAGAAAATTCTAAGTAGATTTTATGAAGAAAGAATCCTATTTTAAATTCTACCAATTGTTTGCTTTTCATGTAAATTTGTTCACATTTCCTGGTGACATAGCACAGGAAAAATATAATCAATATACTAGCAATATTAGATGTACCTTGCTGTAGTGTCATATTTTAAGTTCTTATATAAGAAAGATATATTTTCAAGAATACCAATATATTCTAAGAAAACCAGTTTGAAAAATAACATTTTAGTGTCATTAATGTGTTCATGTTGGTTTTAGCAATATTTTTATGACTGTAAAGCATACAGTGAAATAATAGCAACTAAAATAAATTAGGACGGATGATATTATGATGCTAAAATTTTGTTAATACATCATGAAAAGATAGGAAATGAAATGGTTATCTTTTCACAGTTCTAGTTTCTTTCAATGTATTTCCAAAAACACTCTAATTTATAAGGACCATAAAGCAAATTCCCAGGGTGAGGAATGTTAGGTTTTGTTTTATCAGTATTGAAAAATTGATTGCTACACTCTAGATTTGCATTTGTTAGAAATAAGTTTGCTATCCAGGGACACATGATTACAGACTAAAAAAAAAAAAAGAATATATGAGTTCAGTAGTAAATGTAATGTATTTACTACTCCACAGAAAAGATAATAAATGTCTAGAATCTGATTTTTGTTAAACAAAAATTGATCAAAATAAAAGGTTATGTTTTCCATGTCCTAAGCCCTTAGATGTATTATTAAACCTTGGAGGTGGCCAGTGACAGCTCACATTGTAATGGTTAGCTCAGAGTATTTTGGAAGAGAGTCACTTCCTGCTCTGATATGATTATCTAAAGTGGATTTTCACATATCAAGTCACAATAGCAGCTACCACTGATTGTCCTTTCTGTATGTTGATCTGACTCGCTGACGATGATGCTAAGGAACAGGCAGACTTGACTGAGAGGCAAAGTGTAGAAGACCAAAGCCAATATAAACAGGGGTAGAATATAGGCTAGTTATATCCTTAATCTTTAAAAAGCATGGCTACGCCTATTCTACAGTTGAAGAAAATACAAATTGCAATTTTTAATTATAACACCCACTATCATATCATATCATATGTGTCTACCATTGCTAAATAGTAGAGCTACCATTCAAAATTTAATGTCCTGAGCTAGTCTGAAATTTCCACCTTATGCCATCATGGTAGTTGGACTGCTAGCTCTTTACTGGAGTTTTGGAAAAATAGATAATTTATCAAGGTCTAAATCATGCTGTTTAGAAGTGATGAATTCTGTTGATAGACATAAGCAGTGGAGTTGCCAACTTGTGAAGAATAAGGATAGTAGAATAATAATTCCAACTATTGAATCAGGAAACTTATAAAGCAGTTAAGATGGTAGCCCTGAGTTTAATGAAGTTTAAATATTTTGGTTGAGAACTCTGAAAATGAGTTAAGGGGCTAGGAAATAAATCTAAGAATTGGAGAGCATATGGGGCTGAATAAAAGCAGATATAAGATCAGTGAGGCTAACAGAAGGCTTTGAAACATAGGAGATTACCCTCCTGGACTTTAGGAATGATCATCTTTCCATATAAAAGAAACACCAACATACCAATCGTTAGTTTAAAATAAAATTTTACATGTATACTCTCCTAGGTTCTCTATGATCTTTAGTTACATTCAATGCATGATATTTATTTTCGTTTTTTTATTAAATCATAGCTGTGCACATTAGTGCAATCACAGGGTACAGTGTGGTGTTTTCACATACATTTTGAAATACTCTCATCAAACTGGTTAACGTGGCCTTCATGTCATTTTCTTAGTTATTGACTTAAGACATTCATACTCTGCTTTTAGAAAGATTCACTTGTACCCTTGTGGGATAAACCATAGAGGGGGTCAATGCATGATATTTAAAAGTAAATCTACACATTTATTTATAGAGTGACAGTATTATCCATTGGTATTTATAAGAAAAAAGTTTAGGGAGAAGCAACTTTATCTTATAAATTTGCAATTAACCTCTAAGATAATTTTTTTGAATAAGGCAAATAAGCCATAACTGCCAATAGTTCAATTTAATTAGCCCTAATTCAAATGCAGCATGTCACTAAATGTAATTATACTATTTTTTTTATTAAGAGGTTATGTTTTATAATGCACTAAATGTTATTATTGGTCCTGGCATTTTATCTTCAGAAAGTAAGCTGACACTTATTTATAGCCAATTTTATGAGATAAATTAAACAACTACTAAATCTTTTTCTAACATAATTTATTTGGATAGGTTTAAAAAAGAATTTTTATGGTGACATATCACCAATAGCAAAAGCGTATGATGAAAATTCTGTTAGTAGATACAATCAAGTTTGTTACTTGAATAATTACATCACGTAAACACTTGAGAATCCTATAGTTTCCCCAAATCTGATCGGACCTTGCAAATATTAGGTATTTTATAGCTTCTCACCACCACCACTCCCCATAGAGTAGGTATGTGTGTATTGTAGGCCAGCAGAGATTGAACAGTTCTTTAAAATTTTAGAATTTCTTAAATTAAATTACTCTTGTTTCGAGACGAAGGGTAAAATACAATGTTATTGTGCAGTTATAAATTTCTCATGAAGTGTGGCAAAAAGCGTAACTGTCACTTGTTTAGAATCTATGTGAAAGCAAATGGTGTTTCATAGCTGAAAACACCAAGAGTAATATTTAGATGGGGTGAAAAAGATTGTTTTGACCAAAACCACTGTGTCTAATCACCAATGATAGTACTTCATTTGGTAATTCATCTGAGCTAGGCCATGAAAATTTATAGTAAAAATGTAAACATCTTTTGGGAAAGAGGACATTTTAGACTTCATAATAAAAACAACAACTTTTTTTTTTTGACAAGTCCTATGCTAGCACCTTATAAGTATTACTATCTACATTTAATATCCTAGGAAACTAATTCAAAGTTTACACAACATATAAGAAATAAAGCTTCATGTAATAGGGACATATCTGCATCGCTACATGTGTGGCAGACCGCCTCTCACGATTTAATGGCATCAATTAGTTCTATGCATTGGCATTAGTTACAAATAGAGAGATTCAAATAGATTCAATTCAGTTTCATTTAATCGATATCTATAGGCGCACATTACATAACTTTTCTATTTAAATGAAGTAAAAACTCATTGGTTGTTGATTGGTTTAATGTAACCACATTAGATTGTATAAAAAAATCAGCACATTGTACCCCACATATGCATGAATACATTCATGATCTATGTGTAATTGACTTAATAAACTTAAAAAAAAAGAAATGAGTAATGAACAAGCAAGATCATATTAGAGGATAACATGCCGCCACGCTGCCAGGCTCAAATATTATGATGTTTTATAGCAGAGTTTGGCTAATGATGTCCTGTAGGCCAATTTCAATCTGTAACATGGTCTACATTGGAACATCCATTAAGGATGATTTTTCCATTTTTAAAGTGTGTTTGAAAACGCCAATAACAAGGACTGAAAGTGACACAAAATGTCTTAAATATTTACCCTGTAGTCCGTTATGGATCTAAACCCACTTTACTGTCAAGTAAAGGCACCAAAGGAATCAGCCAGGAAATGGAACAAAGAATAAAACAAAGCAAAAAAAAAAAAGCAAATTTAGGATAGGAGGCCCACTGATGCTCAGACAGATTTATCCTGTTTTGTTAAGTGTGTCCTATGTAGTAAGAATAAAAAGAAATAATTATAAATGTTAATGCAATAAGGCAAAAGATTCTGAAGACTAAAATATTTTATATTTTTTGAATCAAAGCTCTATTTACATTGTACACATATTATGTCAATAGTTCTTAAAATGCCTACTTCTCATATGCTCCAGACATATATAACCAATCGCCCATTTATAATACTGTGATATCTGCTCTGGAAGTCTATGTCCAAAACCGTATTTCTGCCATCCATCACTCACTCCCATACATAGTCATCCTCCAGTGTGGCAACCAGGTTGTACTAAAATGGTTGTTCCATCCATTCAAATTATAAATTATCCTCAACAATTACTTCTCTTCTTTCCTCACTAAATCAACAAATCCTGCTAAAATCCTCCAAATCAGATCAATTCCTGTTTCTTTCCCTCCTTGACTATTTTTTAAACCAACAGAAGATTTTTTTTTTTTTTTTTTTTTTTTTTTGAGACAGAGTCTCACTATGTCACCCTCAGTAGAGCGCTATGGCGTCAGAGCTCATAGCAACCTCAAACTCCTGGGCTTCAGTGATTCTATTGCTTCAGCCTCCCAAGTAGCTGGGACTACAGACGCCTGCTACAGCAGCCGGCTATTTTTTTGTTGCAGTTATCATTGTTTCTAGCAGGCCTGGGCTGGGTTCAAACCCTTTCTCATTTTGATCACTATGTTTACCTATGAAGTAGACTTGTTTCCATCTGTGCATCCTCCAATCCATTCTCTCTGTTCCCAAGTATGCTCTGCCTTCTGGGTCATGGAAGTGGTCATTCAAACACTAGTACTAGAGTCAGGAACATCTTCAGCACACTTTTCTATCAGTCCATGATGAGTCACAATGGAAATCTTTGAGTCAAAGTTTCACTATATTTTAACCTTTCCTTGTCTTTTTCCCATTTTAGACCCTGTGACTATTATGGAATTTCTCTATTCCTCTACATGGTAGAGGCCTTTAATTTTAAATTTTGGTAGGTTTCCAACATTTATCTGTGCCACAAGTTAAAGTGTGGTGATATTTTTCTCAGCTTTATGATGTATGTGTTGTCTATTTCCCGGTAATATGTCCCACTTTCCTAGAAGCATGGGTTCAGTATTTTCTAAAAAAATCTTTATACATTTTTAATCAATAAATAAAATTATATCTAACATGTACAAAACATTATTTTGAAATATGTATGTATGTGGGATGGCTAAAGTGAGAAGTAGGGGGACCTCTTTATCACACTGGAACTGTTCTTCCACTATTTTCCTCACTCTGACATAGCACCCCCCCCCCATTGCATTGTTCCCACAATCCACCTACATTTTTCCATACTTTGGTAACACTGTGCTTGCAGGGTTCCTGCAAAACACAAGGAATGTAATTGTTAGAACTGGGACTTAGAGCTCAGTGAGCATTAGGAAGGGTCAGCTAGAAATCAGCTATGTTGACAAGCATGAAGCAGGCACTTATATATAATAGGAGGAGGAAGTTTCTACATACATATAGAAGGCCCATAATCCAAATGGTAATTAAGACATATTAAGCAGGTTTTAGTATCCTGAAGAAATACAGATTTACAATAAACAGGGTTCCAATAAATAGGACTGAAGACGGGGACTCTTCAGGAGAAGCTAGGAACGGTTTAACCATGCCGAAACCCAGCCTGATAGAGCATGAGAGTCCTGTCTTCAGGAAGACCACATCACCTGGCAGGGTTTAGGAAACAAACTCACTCTGGGCATATCAGTAAAAGGAAAGAGAGATCCCTTACCTTATAAAAACTAGAAAACTAGGAGAGTTAATTTAGTCTCCTCACTTACTCTCACCCACACATTCTGAGATAGATATTTATACTGTTGTATTAGAACAGGGGTGTACCATAATAGAACCTTAAAATATAATATTCTTTATAATGATAATTTTAAATTATTTTAGGGATGTTTTTTGAAATATCCTAATGAAAATCCAACTGTTAAAGTCATACACTTATGTTAAGTAAAGAAATATTCCTGGTTTCTACTTAGGCAATATTTAGATATACAATTAAATTTTTACTTACTGCACCTAAACACCTCAACATCGTTTAAACGCTGCTTCAAAGGTATATCTCCCACATCTTCCTTTAAATGCTTCAAGAGATGGGATATGAAAATGATTACATTAGGTGAAAAAATAACTGAGTATTTTTATATCCATGCATATTTTTATCTGCACTTTGTGTTTATGATTGGCATTAGAATAGGTTGGTCTATAGACAACTTTAAGATATACCAAATATGTCTTGTCTTTTCATCTTCATATTTTTCTAATATAAAACCTAATCATTGTCAGAAAAAGATAAAAAGTTAAAGTTTACAATGCACATATACAAATATTATACCTTTCTTAGACACTGGAAAGTAAATTAAAAAGAATTTGGATGTGAGAGCCTGTGGGACCTTTTGCTATTTGTGTACCTATTCTTCGTAAAATTTGTTTTTATAAATATGGCGCTTATCCAACTCTCCACAAATGTTCCACAATTTACTTTTTGAATTTTGGAAATTTTAATCATTTGGGTACATAATCGTTGTGTTCAATTGTGGGGTACATGTGATTGCTCTTTTGATACATGCATGCTGTTTGTAATAATTAAATCGGGGTAATTCGAGTATCCATCACCTCAAGCATTTAGTCATTTATGTTGGAAGCATTCCAATTGTACGCTTTTAAGGTATACTATAACTTACTGTCACATAGTCCCCTTTTCAGCTATCACACATTGTTCATTCTATCTAACTATGGTTTTGCACTCATTAGCTATCCCTGCTTTATTCCCTCCTCCATCCCCCACTGGTGAGGTCTGACTAGTTACCCTCCCTCCACCCATCTTCTCACCCTCCCCACCCTACCCTCTTCTCTTCCTCTTTCATCTTGGCCTCCAGTTGGGTTATAGCTTTCATGTAGAAGTGTGGATGATGATATATTGGTTTCATAGTAGAGCTGAGTACATTGGATAATTTTTCTCCTATTCTTGAGGTACTTTACTAAGAAGAACATGTTCTTTTCAGCCTCTGGTAACCTTCCTTTTCCTTCATTCTACCCTTTGTGTGCATGAGATCAATTTTAATATTTACTTTCTACATATGAGTGAAAACGTGCAATTTGTCTATAAGTGCTTGGCTTATTTTTCTCAGCATAAAGTTCTACAGTTCCATCCATGTTGTTTTAAATGACAGGCTTCCATTCTTTTTAAAGGTAAATGACATTTCATTGTGCCTATGTATCACAGTTTCTTTGTTCATTCACTTGTTGATGAACACTTAGGTGATTCTAAATCTCAGCTACTGTGAATAGTGCTTCAATACACGTGGGGGCACAGATATCTTTTCAAAACACCAATTTCCTGTCTTTTAGTTATGTACCCAGCAGTGTGATTGATGTATGTATACTGTTGGTAATAATCAAATCGGGGTAATTGCAATATCACCTCAAGTTTTTAATCTTTTATTAAGTCATAGCTGGTACATTAATGCATTTATGGGTACAATGTGCTGGTTTTATACACAATTAGAAATACAACAAACTGGTTAACATAGCTTTCACCGCACCATATTGAGTTAAGACATTTATACTCTACACTTAGTAGACTTGAGAAAAACGCACCATAGGTGAGGTCTGACCAGTTACCCTCCCTCCACCCATCTTCAACCCCTCCCCACCCTACCCTCTTATCTTCCTCTTTCATCTTGGCCTCCAGTTGGGTTATAGCTTTCATGTGGAAGTGTGGGTGATGATATATTGGTTTCATAGTAGAGCTGAGTACATTGGATAATTTTTCTCCCATGCTTAAGGTACTTTACTAAGAAGAACATGTTCCAGCTCCATCCATGTAAACATAAAAGAAGTAAAGTCTCCATCTTTTTAAGACTGCATAATATTCCATGGTGTGCATATAGCACAATTTATTAATCCATTCATGGGTCAAGGGGCACTTGGGCTTCTTCCATGACTTAGCCATTATGAATTGGGCTGCAGTAAACATTCTGGTGCAAATATCTTTGTTATAAAATGGTTTTTGGTCTTCAAGGAATTGCAGGATCAAAGCACAGGTCGATTTTTAGATCCCTTAAGGGTCTTATTTCCAAAGGGAAATGTATTGAATAGAAACTTCTCTAATCATTTCTTTAAGCTAGAAATATTCTAATTCTTCTTTTAGTTAGTACTACGTTCAGTTTTCTAAGGAATCTCCATACTGTTCTCCATGGTGGTAGCAATAATTTACACTCTCACCAACAATGCACAAATGTTCCCTTTTCTCCACATCCTCACAAGCAATTATTCTTGCCTTTTTGTTTAGAGCCATTTTAACTGAGGTAAGATGGTATATCTCACTGTAGTTTGATTTGCATTTCTCTGATGACTAAGAATGGTGAACATTATTTCATATAGTAGAGGGGCATTTGCATATCTTCTTTTGACAATTGTCTATGCAGATCCTTTGCCCATTTTTAATGAGATTAGATATTGACTTGCTGGAGCTCCTCATATATTTAATTAATCCCTTGTCAGATGAGTAGTTTGCAAATATTTTCCCTCATTCTGTGGGTTGTCTCTTCACTTCATTGATTATTTCCTTTGCTGTGAAGAACCATATTAGCTCAATGATGGCATTTGTCCAATTTGGCTTTGACTACAGGTGCTTTTGTGGTATTATTCAAGAAATAATTACTCAGACCAATGACCTGGAGTACTTACTCAATGTCTTCTTTTAGTAATTTTATGGTTTCAGGTCTTACATTTGACATGTTAATCCAATATAATTTAATTTTTTAAATTATGAGAGATAAGGGTCTAATTTTTCTGCATAGGAATATCAAGTTTCATTTTTGCAATTCATTAAATTTTTCTTTCATTTATTTTTATTAAATCATAACTGTACTTTTATGGGGTATGTGATGATGTGATATATAATGTGGAATACTTATATCAAACTGATGAACATAGCCATCATCTCACTTATTTATTATAAAACATACTCTATTCTTAGTAGTTTTGAAATGTACCATTGTATTGTGCACAATCGGTGAGGCCCCACCAAGTACCCTCCCTCTTCATTATCTCCTGCCTCCCCTTCCCTTCTCCCTCCTTTTCCCTCCTTTCTGAACTATAGTGTTTTATCATTTGTATGAATGTGTAGGTGATTATATATTGGTTTCATAATAGTATTGAGTACATTGGATACTTTTTCCATTCTCGAAATACTTTACTAAAAAATATGTTTCAGTTCCATCCAGATAAACATCAAAGATGTAAAGTTTCCATCCTTTTTGTGACTACATAGTATTCCGTGGTGTACATATACCACAATTTGTTGATCCATTCATGGGTTGATGTACTTTGGGCTACTTCCATGACTTGGCAATTATGAATGGGGCTGCAATAAACATTCTTCTATACATATCTGTTGTAAAATGATCTTTGATCACTGGGTAGATACCTAGTAGAGGACTTCCAGGATTGAACCATATGTTTTTTAGTTTGAGAATTCCCCAAACTTCTTCCCAAAGTGGTCCTATTAGTTTACATTTCCACCAGCAATGTAGACATGTTCCCTTCTCTCCACATCCATGCCAACATTTTTTCTCACTAATTTTGGTAATAGTGAATTGAATTAATTGTGATGTGATAGTATGATTTGTTATTTTTTAATAAAGAGAGTACTATTAAATCCACAACTGTGATTGTCTTTTTTCTATATCTTCTTTTAGTTCTGTCAACTTTTATTTTGAAACTCGTTTTTTTCTAAAAATACTTAAATATGTATAAGTTTGTTATATAACATTAACACACATATTGTCAGTTAGCCTAATACTATTGAGAGTTTATTATTTATCATTAGGAGATTTGGGGTTAAATTTTATCAATGAGAAACTAAAAAAAAAGTTCATAATGCCTTTCCATCAAACATAGATGTTTTTAATAAAGTTATACTGAAATATGAGATAGAATTGTCACCACAAATCTTTAGAATATTTTCTATAGTAATAAATACGCCATTGGGTAGGGAAAAGTCAGAGATATCCTGGTATGGGAGTAATGGGAAAACAGCATGTGGTTTAGCTTCGGTGAAATTGAAATTAATTTTCACAGTTTAGTTGCTGGGTGGTCTCAGATGACATGGCTGTTTAATCTTAGCTAGCACAGGTGTGAAAGTCATAATATGAAAACTGACACATTCAAATAGAAAAAGAGACAATATTATAATTAGGCTTCATGCACATAGTAAAGTGTGAAAGCAATAGTTTTTTTTTTAATACAAAATCTGCATAACTTTGTGGAAGATAAATATGGACATTATATAATTTTCATTTTCTGTATTACTTATAGCAAAAGCTTTTCTTGGCTGATGCTTATGTTAAAAAATTTCCATTTTACCAGTGCCTGAGATCAATTTTTAGAGCCATGCTACTGATGGAAATATGCCTAATTGCATGGTACAAGATCCATTTTCCCCCCCATGAGAGTTGTTTTTAAATTAGAGCACACTGTCTCTTTTCCTGTCTAATTAAGACACAAATATCATTTGGCCTGCTCTTCACAAATTGTGGAAATATATTCATTAGGAGCTTTTGATGAGTCTTTACAAATAAAGTTTCATGAACAGCATTTATAATTGACTATATATGTGTAGATATACACACATATATGCATATATGGCTCAGTATATAACATGTATCTGTGGCTGAAGAGAGTATACTGTCCTAGGGAATATTTATATCACTATGGCACTTTGGCTTGGCATAAATTCACACTTGTATTGGTGGGAGGGACTTTTTTTGGTGTGTGGGGAGACAGAGTCTCACTCTGTTGCCCCAGGCTACAGTACCATGGTGTCATAGTTCACAGTAACCTCAATCTCTCAGGCTCAGGCAATCCTCTTGGCTTAGCCTCTGAGTAGCTGGGAACACAGGAGGCTGCAGCAACATCTAGCTAATTTTTTTCTGTTGTTAGTAGACAACAGGTGTGGCTCTTGCTCAGGCTGGACTTGAACTCTAGAGCTCAAGCAATCTACCCATCTGACCTTTATGAGCCATCGCGCCCAGGTGGCGTTTTCTCTATAAATAAATAACATTATAAAAATGGAAGTATCTTTCATGTTGTTGACGACAACTACAATTAAATAATTACTGTGACAAAAGTTATATTTATATAACCTACTGAAAAGAAAAATCCTACTGAAATGCCTTGTGATTTACTACCATTAGAGTGAGAACTAAACAGTTCATTTGCTAATAAAATTCAATGTCAAGTAAATTTGTAGGCTGAAGATGACCCAGATGCATACAAAATAATTCCAATTTTTCATGATTGATTACATTAAATTTCAAAAATACACCAAAAGTGTTTCCTAGGTTGTATCTTATTTTAAACTAAATGGAGCAAGAAGAAATCTTGTACTTTATTTTATATAATTCTCAAAAGACAAATTCACTCTGTGTTTACATCTGAGTTATAATTACAAAGAGTTATGAATCTCAGTTAAATGTCTGTACCACGTTTGTAACACAAGTGCAGACAACACTATAATTGTGGTATAACATTTTGTGTTATAGTATTATAACAACTATATTAAAAAAAGGTAGATGTTTTTACTCTCAGTTTTCTCAAAATGTTATATTATTAGATTTCAATTTTAATTACATCTTTTAAAACTCTGGATTGCATTCTATTACACTGCATATAATATCTTTTGTAAATTAAACTAGATTCTATAAGTTGAGGATGTATAAGACTAGCTGGTATAAGAGAAAGTGTATAAAAATTTACAGTGATCTAATCTTGAAGGTTGAATACTCATTTATATCACAATCCAATATGGTTGGCATTAGGAAACCATGCCCTGTCCATTTGTCTATCCTGTGAAACTGATTTCCTTAATACATGGCTTATGAGGTTGTAATGAGGGGGAAAAAAGGAAATAAAATACTGTCTGAGGGAGAAGTTACAATCTGAATTTAGTTGTATTGCATATCCATTCTTCTCACATTTTATTAAACAGAAATTTGTCAAATACTACCTCCCAACTAAATTCACTAAAAGAAAGAGTAGAACAGAAAATATGATGTTTCTATGGGCCAAGGAAGAAACTAAATATATCTGGGGAAGGCATGTTCATTCTGTTATTATAAACAACCAACCAAATAAAAAGGGAAGCTTTAAGCCATATTACATTATTCTGGGATTTCCGGGGCAGACATTCTATTGCAAACACAAAATTTTGTGAAGAATAAAAATAATAAATTGACAAGCCACAACTGCTCTATTCATTTATACCCTCCTAATTTCAGGAAATCCAAATGAGATTCTTAAAGGATAGATTGTGAGAGCTTCTACATTTCAAAACCCCGATAAATATTCATTATCTTTATAAAGTGACTTGCATTAGTGGAAGTTTCTTATTTTTTACTAAATTAGGTTGTTGCTTCTCTAATGCACACATTTGACATTGAAAATATATTTTTCTTTTTCTCTGGAAAAAAACTAGAGAAAGTATATTTCATTGAAAATTTGAAAGTATGGTAACAAAATATCACTCAGAAATTACAGGTACAGACGCTAAGTATTTAGCATATGTATTAATTCTCATGACATTTTATTCTAAGATGTATTCTCTATTATTAAAGAATCCAACGATTATTTTACACTTAATTATATCTCACGGTTTGAGCTGATCCTGAGTCATAGACCACAGAAATAAAATAATAATTATTCTTCATTATACAATATATCCTACTGGGTAATTTATTTTCCATCCATGTCCCTAATGACATTCCTTTCAGGGCTTGGGCACTGCTTCATTACTTTTGGTTTCTTTTCTCATACAGCATTCAATAGTTAGATAATATTTATGCCATTATTTTATTTACGTTTGCAATTTGAATTTTTAATCTTAAAACAAAATGGCATATTAAAATGTGCTAGTCTTATGCTATGTATAGCTACCATTAGGGGTATTTAGAGGGTATTTAAACATAGTTATTCTCATATTTATCTGAATGACAATATTTTTATATTCACTAGAAATATCCCTATAAACCAAATGGAAACTAGGACTTCAAAGAAAAAGGCTGGCATGAAATGAGTTTTTACGTTACTAGAGCTAGATAAAAAGTAAAATTAAACTCTTGTTCATTATAGTTTTATTCCATGCTCAAAGTTTGGTTGTCACAAACTTAAACTTTTTGGATATTGTAAGGGTAAGATAGTACGGAATCTGAATGTTACAAAAATTCTCTCTGGATTTTTTCAGTCTAGTTCTAGAATTCTAAGCTTTATAAACACAATAGGAAAATAACATATCTCAGAAAAATGAAAACAGCTAAAAGATGCTAATAAAGATCAAAATAGATACTGAAGTGTTTATTTCAAAGTGTAAGAGATTGTTATTACTATAAATAGTTCTTAAACTTGTGACCACACTCCAGGTTTCCTATTCTTACCTATCTTGAGCAATAAGTTCATACTGATTTTTTTAAAAAATAGGTAATCACAAAGATGCCTGAGACTCACACCTAACATTACATTACAGCAAGTGCTGTTCGTGTTCTGTTACAGAATTTTAAAGGTAACAATATTAAAGTTACCATTTTGTTACACAGGACAAAAATAAATCCTGTAAATAACACTTATCAAAAATGTTGGTGTTTTATTAAAGGTTTTATTTCTTTTGGGAAAGAAATTATCAAGTAAAAATGTGAGGTAAGACATGACTTTTTTTTTTACACTTTGAATGGGCTTACAGATAAAAATAATTTTTTAATTTAAATCATATTTTTATTCGTAACATTGAACACTAAATGGGTTTTAGACGTTTTTGCTAATTAGAATGATGAGGTAACCAAGACAGTTTAAAAGTGTATCAGTTTAGCACATAGTCATCAATTGGCTTGATCAGACAAGATATTCAGCTATTGGGACAGAAAGACTTCAAATGGGGCATTACATACACAACTCTCTTCCCAATTCTTAATGTTTACTAAAAAGTAAGAGCAGGATATAAGATGATCATAGCTTATGGTAAATGAAAGGAGTCTGTGATTTTATAAGGAAAGGGAAGAAGGAATTGCAAATGGTGTTATAACTTCATTACTGTGAAATTCTACAGTGTTATTTGAAAGAAGAC
The DNA here is from genome assembly GCA_963574575.1 of Galagoides demidoff. NCBI lineage: Eukaryota > Metazoa > Chordata > Mammalia > Primates > Galagidae > Galagoides > Galagoides demidoff. The sequence continues at coordinate 14,998 of CAUYQV010181550.1, forward strand.
TTAATATCTATAAATGCATCTTTTATACACCAGGGAAATCAGTAAATGTTTATTTTCAAAAGACAGACACCTGATGTGCTAAGAGAACAAAACTGAATTATATAGAAAGAAAAAAGTGGATAAGAAAAGAAGAATCAAAGAAAAAGAAGGACTTTAGAAGTAATTAAAAACTGCTAGCTATAAAACCAATTACATGTTCTAGCTTCATCCAGGTAAATAAACATAAAAGATGTAAAGTCTCCCTCTTTTATGGCAGGGTAGTATTTCATGGTGTACATGTACCACAATTTGTTTATCCATTGATAGTTGATGGGCGTTTAGGCTGCTTCCATGACTTGGCTATTGTGAACTGGGCTTCAGTAAACATTTTGGCGCAAATGTCTTCATTGTAAAATTATTTTTATTCATCTGGGTAAATACCTAGTCATGATATTGTGGGATCAAATGGTAGGTCAATTTTTAATTCCTTGAGAATTCCCCATACTTCTTTCCAAATAGGCTGTATTAGTTTCCAGTCCCACCAGCAGTTTAGTGTTCCTTTCTCACCACATCTGCACCAACATCTGCAGTTTGGGGATTTTGTGATGCGGGCTAAGCTTACTGGAGTTAGGTGATATCTCAAAGTGGTTTTGATTTGCATTTCTCCGATGATTAAAGATGATGAGCATTTTTTTTCATGTATTTGTAGGCCATGCACCTGATATCTTTAGAGAAGATACTGTTTAAGTCTCTTGCCCACAAGGAAATGGGGTTGTTTGTTCTTCTATAATTGATTTGCGTTCTCTATGGATTCTAGTTATAAGACCTTTGTCAGAAACGTAACCTGCAAAACTCTTCTCTCATTCTGAAGTCTGTCTGTTTGTTTCACTTACAGTGTCCTTAGCTGTGCAAAAGCTTTTTAGCTTGATCAGATCATAGAAATATATTTTTGGTGTTGCTTCAATTACGCAGGGGCTCCTCCTCATAAAATATTTGCCCAGGCCAATATCTTCAAGTGTTTTCCCTGCACTCTCTTAGTATGGATTATTATTTAATCTTAAGAGAATTTAGTCATTTTCTAAAACCCAGATGCATCTGCAGGATATTATGCTAAATGAAATTTAAAGATTAAATACAATCTCAGGTAAGAACTTTATGTATTGCGGATATTAAAAAACCGATTCAGGACCTTATTTGAAGGGGTAAAAGATTCAGAATAGTCAACACAATAGTTGAAGAAAGGCAGTTTTAGAACTAACATTGCCTGACTTTAAGATTTATTATGAGGCTACAGCAATTAAGACACAGTGGTATTGGTGAAAGGATAAATTGACCAGGAAAAAGGAATAGAAAGTTGAGAAACAGAGTGACATGTATTAGTCAAATGATTTTTGATGATGGAAGAAAGACAATCCAATGGAAAAATGAAAGTGAAAGGAAAAATGATGTCAGGCTCGGTGCCTATGGCTCAAGTGGCTAAGGCGCCAGCCACATACACCTAAGGTAGTGAGTTCGAATCCAGCCTGGGCCCACCAAACAACAATGATGTCTGCAACCAAAAAATAGCCAGGTGTTGTGGCAGGCACAGGTGGCCCCAGCTAGTTGGGAGGCTGAGGCAGGAGACTCTCTTGAGCCCAGAAGTTGGAGGAGTTGAGACAGCTTGAGGCTCCATCTCAAAAAAAAAAAAAAAATGATGTTGGAATGAACTTACACATGAAAAAAGAAATTTGGACACAGACCTTGAACATATCAAATATCAAATTAACTCAAAATGAAGAATACACCTAATTTTAAAATGCAAAATTAAAAAGTACCTAGAAGATAACATAAGAGAATTTCCAGGTAACCTTGAGTTCAGAGATGCTATTTTATAGAACACTATTTACAAAACACTCTACAGAAAAGAATGAAAATTAGGAATTTATTAACAGTATAAAGTTCTGCAAATGCCACTGATCAGAGAATCTGAATGTCAAGCCACAAACTGGAAAAAAAATTGCAAATATCTGACAAAAGGCATGTATCAAAATATATGATGAAATATTAAATCCAGAAAACAACTCAATTAAAATATGAGCTGAGTATGGAGACAGACACCTCAGCGAAGAACATACAAACATGACAAATGATACAAGGTGTTTCACGGCATCTTTTTGTCATTAGATAATTGCAAATTAAAACAATGAGATACAACTACATGCTTATTAGAACGGCAACAGCTAGTCTCGGCACCTGTAGCTCAGCCTTAGGGACCCAGCCACATATGAACCACCAGAGCTGGCAGGTTCAAACTCAGCTCAGGCCCACCAAACACAACTACAACCAAAAAACAGCTGGGCATTGTGGCAGGCACCAGTATTCCCAGCTACTTGGGAGGCTGAGGCAAGAGAATTGCTCAAGCCCAAGAGTTTGAGGTTGCTGTGAGTTGTGATGCCATTGCACTCTTCTGAGGATCATGTGATAAGACTCTGTCTCAAAAAAAAAAAAAAAAGAAAAGAAATAAAGAAAGAAAAAAAGAATGGCTACAACCAAGACACAAGACACTGACAACACCAATCGCTGCCCCAGGGTGCAGCAACAGGAACTCTCACTCATTGCTGGTGTAAATGCAAAGTGGCACAGCTACTTTTAAAGACAGTCTAGCAGTTTCCTACAAAGCTAAAGAGTGCTACCATATGTTCCAGCAATCACACTCCTGGATATTTACTCGAAAGACTTGAAAACTTGTGTCCACATAAAAACGTATGTCCAAATGTTTAAAGCAGCTTTATCATAATAGCTAAAACTTGGAAATAACCAAAATGTCCTGTAGAGGGTGAACAGGCAAACAAATGGGGCGCCATCCAGCTGGTAGAATACTAGTCATCGAAGGAAAGGAGATAAACTGTCAAGCCAGGACACAACATAGAACTTAAAATGTGTGTTGTTTTGAGAGAGAACCTGGGTGAGGAGGCTTCATCCTACAGGATTCCAGCTATATGACCTGGGAAAGGCAAAACTAAAGACAAAGGAAAAAGATCAGTGGTTGCTAGGGGCTTGGGCAGAAGAAGGAATGAATAGGCAGAGCATAGAGGATTTTTAGGACAGGAAGTCAATTCTGTAGGACAGTGTGGAACCTATGGAACTGTACAAAACAGGATGTTAACCTTAAATGGTAGTATTATTAATGTATCAATATTGGTTGATCAGTTATAATTCATGCAGCCCCCTAATGTCAGGTGTTAATTATCAGGATAATCAGGGAGGCAAGTATAGAAACCCTCTGTACTTTTCAGTTTTTCTGTAAAAATTAAAACTACTCTATTAAAAATAGGCTTTGAGATTTTTGTTTTGTTTTTAAAGCAACATAATTGAGCCCATCTTGTCTGAAATAGAAATTAATACCTGACTGGGTACTGAAAAATGAAAATCTGATACTTGTAATATTGTTTTACAAGCACTGCAATAGGCAGTGAGGAAAAAAATGTCATTAGAGTATGATATAGTATCATATTGTACAGTGGGAAATATTTAGTACAATGCCCCAGCAACAGATTGGAAGATTGGTCAACTGATTGACCAACAGATTGGAAGACTGGTCAATCTGATTGGTCAATCTGATTGACCTAGGGGGAAGTGGGTAGTGTGAGTTTAGAAAGAACTTGTTGATAGCATGTATTTTTTTTCCTGTTTGCGATGTTTAACAAGGCATTGTAAGTTACTAACAATTAAGCAGAGAGTTGTTCATTTTGCCAGCAGGAATAAAAGGAAATAGAAAGGAGTCAATAAATTCAGGTATCAGAATGAAAAAGACAATGGGTACTTGGTCAAAATGAAATAAGAGACGGGGCGCCGGCCCCATATACCAGAGGTGGTGGGTTCAAACCTAGCCCCAGCCAAAACTGCAAAAAGAAAAGAGAAGCTTTTTAGTAAAGAAGACCATCAGATAAAAATCTAACCTTGCCAAAGTCTGTGCCAAGGTCACAATCACCACAAACATCACACCCAATGTTTCTAACTGGGCATAGATTAAGGTGGTGCCTGAAAATCCCTTTCACTTACACACCTGTTTGGTTCTTTTTTCTCCATAATTAATGATGCTAAGAGACCCTTGCTCAAAAATGAGTATATATTATAGTAAATGACTCAAGAACCCAATAGTAGCAAAATTAAAACTCAAGTTTAAAAGAAGTAAAGGTTTTCTGCTGATTTGAGGGAATCAATATGCCCCATTTCATCTACCACAGCGGTTGTCAACCTGTGGGTCGCGATCCCTTTGGGGGTCTCCTGCATATCAGATATTTACATTAAGATTCATAACAGTAGCAAAATTACAGTTATGAAGTAGCAACGAAAATAATTTTATGGTTGGGGGTCACCAGGACATGAGGAACTGTATTAAAGGGTGGCGGCATTAGGAAGGTGGCGAACCACCGCTCTGCTGGGATAGGTGTGGAAGCTCATGTCCTCAATATATCATCAATGGTAAGAAACACAAATTGTTTTGAACTTCAGTTCAATTTATAATCTACATTTGAATTTATTGCATACATTTCATGCTTTTTTACTAGAGTTCTAGGCAAAATGACAAAATCTAAAAATATTTTATCATTTCTTTCCTGAACTTTTTCTACAATAGAGGAATATCATGCAAAAAGATTCCATTCTCAAGTTTTTAAATAATTTTCTTAAACCGAAAATCTACTCATAAAGATTTAAATTTCTTTCCACAGAGAATATTTTTGTATATGCAAAATACTTATAATTTCAAGATATTATTGAAACCTATACTGTAAATGAGCAAGAGATTTGTAGTAAAATAAAAGAAAGAAAAAGGAACTTCCTTTGAGCACGTTCCATATTACCATTGAACCCAGTAATAACACTGCATTTTCTGTTAGGAATATCATTGTGTTACTGCATTCCCTTCAATGACTAGGTTATAGCAATGCAGGGGAAAAAATACAGCAATATCAGTCCAAAATAACATTACACAGTAAAGATGAAAATAACAGCTTTGAGTTTAAGAATTTTATATTAAAAAATAATTTGACATGAAATTCTCCAGAAACCATACAAGTGAACTTCTAAATAACATTTTTATTTTTATCTTAAGCAATATATTCACTCTATTTCTGGAGTGATAGTTCATTTTAGGCAAAAATAACTCCATTAAGGAAGTTTTAATTTAAATTACTCCTATCCGGGATATATTTCCTTTTTATTTTTTTAACTGATAACTCTTGCTTTATGACATCATGGCCTCATGACCTTGTTCACCTCAGCAGGGAGCATCTCATAAAAGATTTGCTTGAAAGAGTAACAGGCATTCATCGCATGACTAATCTCTTTCTTTCAACCACTGATTAGCATTGAAATTGATTTTGAACTCCTTGTGATGAAAATGACATTAATCTAGCATTTGCTGTGAGAAACATAACACCTATTTTATGTTAGGAGGTGATGACATATCATTAATTTGATAACTTGATGGTTCTAACTCTTTACAAGCCATCAGGAATATTCATCCAAAAGAACTCTACAAGACAAAGTAACTGTAAATGCATTTGAGTACTGAAGAGTGAAGAGGTCATATATTTTGAAAGAATTTGAATTGGGTACTTTCTGTACACGCACACAACTCTTGAATCCACATCAATATTTTCTTTGTTGTAACTCAGATTCTCAATTGAGCTGAGTGTTAGAATCACCAGATGAACTTTACCTACATTAATACTTTGAACCCAACCCTAGTGGTCATGATTTATTTGGTAAAGTAAGAGCCGGGGCATCAGTATTTATTGTGTACATGGAGACATTTTGAAATATATCTACATTGTGAAATGGTTTGGGGATGCCAATTAACATTCGCATTACATCATATAATTTTCTTTTGTGGTGAGAAGAGTTAAAATTTCTCTTAGCAATTTCCAAAATAGAATACATTACTATTAGCTATCGTTGCCACATTGTACAATAGAGTGCTTGAACTTATTCTGCCCAACTAACTGAAATTTTGTATATTTTGACCAACATACTCCCAAACCTCCACTCCCTTAGCCCCCAGCAACCATTCTGTGCTTTGCTTCTATGCACTGAACTTTTTTTTTTTTTTTTTTTTTTTGAGACAGAGCCTCAAGCTATACCCCTGGGTAGAGTGCCATGGCATCACAGCTCACAGCAACCTCCAACTCCGGGGCTCAAGCGAGTCTCCTGCCTCCACCTCCCAAGTAGCTGGGATCACAGGCTCCCGCCACAATGCCCGTCCATTTTTTGGTTGCAGCCATCATTGTTGTTTGGCGGGCCCGGGCTGGGGATTTGAACCCACCACCTTAGGTGTATGTGGCTGGCACCTTAGCCGATTGAGCCACAGGTGCCGAGCCTGCACTGAGCTTTACGTACAAGCCAATGATGAGAAAGTTTTAATCAGTACTTAGGTGCCCATCCTGAAATATACTTATTAACATGGAATCACTCTTGGGTCTTTCAAAGCTGTTTATAAATTCTAAGTTTAAATATTAAGTATTTTTGTTTAGGTTCCATGAAGGAATTTCAGGTAAGTGTAGAGGACAGTCATTAAAACTAGTTATATATATATATATATACACACATTTATATATTTTTGAGGCACTCACTACTCCACTCCACATTTACTTCTAATACTGAGGGGAATTTAAACTCACTTTAGATCTGCAGCCAAACCACATTTGGTTTCATTGTCACTACAAATGTGCTCAAAAGTACTTGTGAAGTAAATGAGTAACTGTTTCCCTCACTCTACCAACTATTTAAAACCTATATCTTTTCTAAAAATTATGCTTTTATCTTTACCTTCTGGTACACTCTAAAATGTTCCTCTGTAGGCTCCTTAAGCAATTCTCATCACGTATTGGTTATTTCAACAATAGCATATCAAACTATTATTTTTCTTTACATTATATCTAAGAATAGCGGCATTAGCATTGATTTCTTTCTGTAACATACCTGATGCTCTTAACATGTTTTCCCAGACATATTTTGCCTTGATTCTCCCAACATGATGTTCTCAAGGGAAGTATCATGATCCCATTTAACAGATGAGGAAAGAGCCTTTTGTTTGGAAGCTGAGCAATGATCTAGCAGCTTATTAAAGTATACTGCCCTTAATTATGCAGATATGATATGCAGCTTCTAAATGGGTTCCCAATTAGTTCTACCTTCTCTCTCTCCTCTCAGCACTTGTTCTCATAAAGAAAGCCATCAGGATATGAGCTACCTTATGAAGAGAATCACTTGGCAAAAAAAGAAAGGCAGTTTCTGGCCAATAGTCAACAAAGGATTGAGGTCCTCGTAGCAACAGCACATGAGAAAAACCTTGCTGACAACCCAGTGAGTGAACCTGGAAGCAAATCTTTCCCAGCACTCAAGATTACTACTGCAGCCCCAGCTGACACCTTGATTGAGGCCTGAGGGACCCTGAGCAACAGAATGAACCATGTCTAGATTTCTGAGAAATAGAAATAACATTGCTGTTTTATGCCACTAAATTTTGGAATAATTTATGATGCAACAATAGATAAATAATAACTAATCTCCTGAATCCAAGTTCCAAATATCTTTCTACTCTGTTTCCATTGTCTATGTGCCAGTCCACTGCCAACATGACCTTCCCTATTTTCTCTGAGTTTGATTACATACATATAATGCACTATTTACAAAGTATAAATATAATGAATATAAAATAGAAATCATTCATAAATTGCATTCAATAACATTGCAGGGAATTATTATCTCCCCCCACACACACACACTTCAGGGCCTTTTTACCTTTGCAAGGATGGATTTCCAACAGGCCACATCTTCCCTGTTCACTTCTGTGGTGGAAGATCAGTCAGTTGAATCAATGAAGAGTCAAATGTCTTTGGATTATTACCAAGGTACAGAGTCATTGAACAGCTTCAGCGATGAGAATCTATTTCTGACTCTCCAGGTGGTTCTATCTGATGTTTAAATAGATGAATTAGAGGAGAAGCAAGTCTCTTTCTGCTTCCTGCTACCTCATGTTCTGTACTTTGGTTATATTCCCAACCTTTCAGAACTTAATTTCTTGGGTGCCAATGGTTGGGGCTGAAAAGTTCGAACTGGATTGGCACAAACCAAAAAGACACAGAGGAACTGAAGGTAGCTGTGACATGCATGCCCTTTATTCAGTTTGTGGCAGCCACCAAGCAGACATAGGGACATCTGCCTTCAGCCAGCTCCTTGGAGCAGGCAAACCGACCCAAAAAGCTCCTTTTCCCCATGGGCAGAAAGCCTTGGGGCCTTATATAGTAGCCAGAACAACAGTGGCTTCACATTAAACACTAATGGTGATTATTGAGAAACTCACAGAACCTGCTGGCTTAATCATAGTTATTCAAAACAATCGGGCATCTTGCGACCATCAGGCCTGGTACTTCGTGGCCTGGAGGTGAGAAAGCCTAATTCAATTCACCTTCCCCACAACCCCACTTTGACTTCACCTTGAATTTGTGATTTTCATCTTACATTTAATAAGGATTACAGATTTTTTAGTTATTAGTTGTTAAAAAAGCTAAAGGTAGACATCGATTTGATTCCAAAGCATTGTTTCTAAACAGTAGAAACCAGTGATAAAGAGAGTTAACTGATCATACGAAGAACCCCCAAGACACTTCAACTGTATCAGTGAGTTAGACAAATGCCTTAGTTTAATTTCCTCACCTGTAAAATTCACTGATGTGTTTGCTCTTGTAAATAATGTCATATTCAGTGTGACATTATTAGTGTGATATAGGGTGATGACTGAGTAAGAGAATAATATACGTGCTGGGCCAGGGAAATTAAATAATAAATATGAATGAGTACATAGCATATGGGCAGTATTCTTAAAGATATCAAGCTCACTCTCTAACATAGAAATGAAAATGGTATTTAGGTCTTTCTCTTTCCAAGACTCTTTCCACTTGCTTAACCCACCATTCTGTACTAAATTCCCCAAGTCTCCTTTCTATACTCCAACTAACTGCCTTTATTCCCATCTCAGGATCTTTGTTCTTGTTCTTCCTTCTGCTGAAATACTCTTCAATCTGATTGGATATAGCTCTTTGCATAACCATTTGCCCTTTCTGGGATGATATACCTTTTAAAAGGGAATCATCTGACAATTCTTAACGAGTAATTATGTTGTCCTCACTCCCACCACTCTCTGTCCATTTATCCTTGTGTATGTTATTACATAGCACTTAACACCATTGTACACTGTATTATTTGTGCTTTAGTTTGTTATCTGTGCTTCCTTCCAGAAAGGATAACTCACCCTTAGAGAATAATGACTTCATCTGTTGTGTTCAATGTGTATTCTACCAAAAAAATATAGAGCCTTGGGAGGCGCCTGTGGCTCAAAGGAGTAGGGCAGCAGCCCCACATGCCACAGGTGGAAGGTTCAAACCCAGCCCCGGCCAAAAATCTGCAAAAAACCAAAAACAACCACGACAACAACAACAAAAAAAATACAGAGCCTATAATATGCACAAAGTCTGAAAAATCTTCTAGTAATCAAAGGAACAAACTGCATTTATGGGTAGATAAAAAGTTATTAAAGCATATCTTATCTCTACCAATTTCTACGAACTTTGAAAGTCAAACCAGGAGTTAAGCATTAGTATAGCGATTCCTATTTAAAAACTGGGACCAAAAATGTTAAAGTAAGCATCATGATTTTATGGCCAAATAATCTGATAAGCTTTAAATTAAAAAGTGAGACGTGAAGATAGTATTGTCAATCAACAGGAAAAATGTCAGAAAGACTCTAAATCCACTTTAATTAACTTAACATAGACTTTACAGCAATGTAATTACATGGGTGAGTGAGAGGGTACAGAAGACAAGAAGACCCAACCGCCCTCTGAAAAAACACAAGGGGCTTTGTCAATCAATTATTAAAAGAGAAAGGCAAAAGTGAATGGCGAAAAACAAGGGAATGAAGGCCATTGTTGCCAGGTGAATATATTTACTTTTGGCAACTACTGAAAGGAAAAAGAGGGGTCCTATCTCTCTGTAACTCTTTACATCTGGGATATTTTGATACCTCGAATACCAAGTTAATTTCTTTTGACGTTGCTTTATTCAGACGAATCTTTTTCCCCCCATGTATTGCCAGTCTGATCAAAGGTACTTTCTGCTCTTCCTCATCCCTGGTTCTTAACACAGTGTCTGGCTCAGTATTGTAGATACCCAACAAATGTTGGATTTAAGATGGATAAATACAGCTTATTTGTCACTTCTAATGCTAAAGAAGTTTCACTTTTTTTAATAAGCCATGTAAGTATTATTTAAAAATATAGGTTAGAAGAATCAATAGAATGAAATGTACTAAAGACTAAACGTCTTTCAGAAAAAAGATAGAACTCAAGGTAGTTCTTTTCCTAATAAACTGTCAAAATATTTTAATATCATTTGATGAAATGGCACATTTTGTGTTCTTTTATCTCTTACGTAATCCAAAAATTTCAGGAAATCAATAGATGTTTTCAACTTGAAATACAATTAAAAAGACTGAAATATTACCTTACTGTAAAATGATTCTTCTGGCAAAACACTTTCGCCACTTTCAAGGTGAAAATGATGGCAAGGGTCTATGGTGCTGCTATTTTAAAATAAGTAAACTAGTAAAAAATAATGAAAGAATCCAATACAATAACTTGGGAGCTATAAAAATAGGAAAGCGACAATAAAAATTTCAGGAAGACAAACACATAAGATATGTTTTGCTGAAGTCAAAGAAAAATGGAATTCAAGAAAAGCCTCTGAGGTGTGGTACACCCATAAAGGTTGCTGTAAAGTATATAAAATAAATATAAACAAGTACACATACTATTAACTATTTAATCCCCTTCCAAAAGGTATGTATGTGTGTGTGTGCTGTGTGTGTACAAATGAAATTATACCAGAAAGTAGCTTTCCACTGTCCACTATCTGTCAATACATAGTAGACCACAGCAAGATCTTGCCATGGTAAAACTCATAAAAAACAAAAGGTTAAGGTAGAATTTACAAACATAACATTCTATCAATGATAATGTGCATTGCTTCCTGGTAAAAAAAAAAAATATATATATATATATATATTATAAAAATAAAAATAAAAAATACATTGAGGCCAGGATGCCATGTTTGGCATATTGAGTGCCCAGTTTAGTATTTGGAATGTGGATTAGTATAAACATTGTAGTTTAATGGGAGATAATATAAATTATTTTTCCAATAACTCTTCTACCAACAAGTATCTTGATCATGTCACAGCTTGTAGCTAAAGAGCTGTGATCATGAACAACTTGCCTGGAATTCCTCAACATTTGTTTTTGATTACCAAATATTTGAAAAAAAAATATCCTATAAATGTCAACATTTGAGCAAAAGAAAGAGGAAAACACAGTCTGTAAAATTTATGCTTTCTTGAAATGGGGGTGAAATTAATGAAATGAGATTAATGAAATTAAGGAAATATTTCAAAAATATCAGAATAAGAAACTCTTAAACAGTGAAGACATGAAAGTTTCTGGAATGCTGAATTTAAAGGCTTTAGTCAAAAAAAAGTAACTATAAATGTAATTAAATGTTCAATATTACATGATAGAATCAAGAGGTACTTGTCACAGCAAAGATCACTGTTGAAGGAGACTGGAGAACCTGACTGATAGCGGAGCTTTAACTTTTAAGCAAATACTCCCTAAAGAGCTTAACCTTGTTCATGGCTTTTCACTTCATTAAAACTTTGAAATGATCCATTTGATTTTAGAGATTCTGGACATTAAAGATTGAATAAGTTATTTTTTCTTATGGTTGTTTTTCACAAGTATTTCTTAAAAATGAAATTGAATTTTTATGTTTCCTATTCTTGCTCAATTTTTAGTTCTAATGGAGCAATTTCCTGATTCAAGAAAAATCACCCATAGTTTCATTTAATAATTGTATTGTTTCACTTGTTTACACTCATGTATTTGCTCGAAAAAGGAAATGTTTGGAATTAATCTCGTTACATATAGTGGAATGAATCTTTTCTTTCAGTGTTTCCTCTTCTTTTTTCTGTTCCTATCAATGAATGATATTTTAGTATGTTGAGTGTAAAATCAGACACTTTATTGTATTCATCAATATTTGTTTTAACTTGATTTGAAGAAGGATTCCCATCTATATTTATTCAATTCATACGCAAACAGAGTTTATGTTCTTCTTTTCAATTCTAATCACTTTCATGGTTTTGTCTTATCTTACTGCAATGGACAATTTATCTAACAATATGGGTCAAGAATGATAAATGGTCAGATGTTTTACCCATATGAACGACATAGTTTCAGATTTGCTGGTGACAACCTGAGAGTCAAACACAAAGGATTTTATGACTCACACATGGCTGACAAAATGTGTTTTAAATTTCTATTTTTTCTCGTGCTCTCAAATTTGAGATGGGTAACGTGGAACAACGTGGATAGATGCTTTGTCTACAGAGGGTTTTCATCACAAGTCGTAACTCTCAATTCAGGATACCTCCAAATTTTTAAGGGAATAGATGAACCAGATCAACCTATAATCTTGACTACCCTGGTGTATAGTTAGCTATTTCTGAGTAACAACCCTCTCTAATGTATAACAGCTTAGAACACTAACTATTTATTATTTCTCTCAAGTCTGTGCATTGTACTGATCCGGGTGGGGCTCAGATTGTCTTCCCTGGATTTACATGTTTGAAATGAGCTAGTGGGTTATGTGGGGGGCTTATTACCCTAGGATATTTTACTCACAGGGTTACTCCTCCGTCTTGTTCATCCTCCTCCTTCCGGTTGGTCTGCTTGCTCCCCTGGCAGTGGAAGAATTTGAAAAGAGAGAATGGAAATGTGAAAATGGCCTTTCAAGATTTTGCTTGTATAAAATTGATGTTATCTCATTGGGTAAAACAAGTTACATCGTTGAATCCAAAGTCCAAGTGAAACAAGTTGAAGGGTATAGAAGGGCATAATGATAGAAGCACTCCCTAAATAATGAGTGAGGTCAGGCAAACAGAGTTGGGTGTAACTTTATGTGTTTGAAAATTGTAAATCTTTTCAATCACCACTTAGTTGGTGGTTCTAGAATTTGTGCATCAAAGTGCTTATTTATTCCAGTATAAATGCATTTCTAGGTATCATAGTCAAACTCTGTTGATTTTAGAGAAAGCGTGCTGCTTTGTACTATGAATCAATTCTACAACTTCTTTATTTGACCTTTAAAATTAATTTTCTTTACCAAGATTTACAGTTTAGCAAAGTTGGATGAGCTTGTATTGGTCTGACTTTCCTGAGTAGAATAACTATACATGTGAAAAAAAATATACACAATTATTTTGAAAAGTTTTGGAGAACAATTTTAAAGGAAGAATTTGAACATTGACAATCATTGAGGAGAGTGAAACACACAAAATAAGGTATGCTGGTAGCCTATGTTTTTCCCTGAGGGTATTTTTTTTTTTTCTAAATCATTTTGTACAGAAATAGAGTACAAACTGAAAACACCAGTATTATTGGCCTGAGGAAACAGATCTTGGATCTTGGTCTAAATAGCTTTGAAGGAAGAAGCCACACACCTAAAAAGTAAGAGTCATGGCATAGAAGTTAGAGTTATACCCGTAAGCTAAAGAAAACTAAAATAAACCAGAACCAGGAATGCTGGAGAATATCAATAAAAGTGTTCCCACAAACTTAAGCAAAAAATTGATTATTCTGTAGCTGTGGTGGTAAATAGCCATCAGAATGTAGCTACCAATCAATGGCAACTCAATGAACGCACTTTACAGCCAACCCATCAGTGCCAATGTCTCATTTATGATAAGCAGCCGATAAAAAACAGATGACTCCCGTACATATGCACCTGCTTGATAACAGACTAATCACTTTCATGGTTTTGTCTTATCTTACTGCACCCCATTTCCAATTAGCAGCTGATACAGTTCATGGCAGCCCCCTGGCACTTCTGAAAGTCTCCCAGTTTGTGAATCCTGCCATTACCCAAATCCCTGTGGATGATCAGCTCCCACAAGGTCTGGAAATAACCTGTGGAACATTAAAGATTCTTCCCTAATATGGTAAGTGAGAACTTCAAGTTTTTTTTAAATTTTAGATATCAGTGGTGGTTTCATCATCCTATGAATTCTCTAAACCTAATAATATCAAAGAGATCCGCTGTTCCGCTATATCCTGGTAGAAAAACATCATTAATCCTGTATGAAAAATTATCACCCAGTCTTTCTAAACTGTTTTTATGCATAATAGCTGGGTTCTATTGAAAATTCAAAAGTTTGACATAAAATATGATCGCATGATCAAAATGCATTGAAAATAGATTGTGGAAACAGACAGATAATTCATACAAGAGTTATCAGTTACTTTAAAATACTGATATTATAGGTGGCACCTGAGGCTCAAAGGAGTAGGGTGCCAGCCCCATATGCTGAAGGTGGTGGGTTCAAATCCAGCCCTGGCCAAAAACTGCAAAAGATAAAAATAAAAAATAAAAAAAAATATATAAAATAGTGATATTATGTTCAAGAAAACAGAGGAATGAAATTTGAAAAGCAGGAGATTTTTAACACAGTTTAAAGCTATTAGAAAGCGTTGAAATATCTGAAATTAAGAACTCATTAGATGGAATTATCAGCTGCAAGGGCACGTGGGAGTGCTTAAGGGAAGAGTCATAGCCTGATGTGCTTGCGTTACTAGTAATAATGATTTTATAAGCTTAAAACCAATACTCAAGTATTATTAGTAGTCTAGGAATTGAATCAAGAAAATATTGCAGAGGATGGGCAAAGGAAAACAGAAACAGGAGACAAGTGGATGTGGACAATCCTGATCCTAGCGTAAGGTTCTGCTAGAGGCCTGGCACCCTTAAAATTTAAGCAGCATTTTGCTGAAATTTTACCCCTCGCCCAGAAGGACTCTGTGGCCTCTGTGGTCTCTAAGCAGGTGCAGGCAAGAATGGACCAGTCGGGCAGGGCTGTCCGTCCTGACAGAGGGAGTGAGTTTGTAAAGTTAGATATGCAGAATGTTTAAACTTTGTTAAAGATGGCAGGATTTCCTCTGGAGTAGATGAGGAGATAAAATATCTCTTTGCTTCCGTCACCTTGGTATGACCAGAAGCCTCTGTCTGTCTGGGCAACAAGCCTCGGACTGAGTATTAATTGTCACCTCGGTGATTTGCGTGTGACTTCATTGGGGTCTTGTCTGCCGTCCTGCCCTAGGACTGTTTTTCACCGGTCCATCTTCTATTTGTGTTAAAGATCCTAAATACCTTGAAACAGTAAAAGTAAAACATAAATCCATCCAATTAACATAGTTAGATAAAGAAATAATTTAGTTAGAAAAATGCAAGCAGGGTGGCGCCTGTGGCTCAAACGAGTAGGGCGCCGGCCCCATATACTGGAGGTGGTGGGTTCAAACCGACCCCGGCCAAAAACTGAAAAAAAAAGAAAAATGCAAGCATAGCAAGAACTGTATCAGAATTGTTTGCCTTTCCCTCATAAGATTTATGATTAAAACAATGGCGTGTGAAATAGAAACGGAGCTAGCCTGGAGCAAAGGGGGGCCTGTGTGTGAGGCTGAGCTCATGAGGAAAGACATGCAGTCTCCTGGCCCAGCTATACTCTTAAAACTGCCCTTTTTTTTCTTTCTTTTTCTTTTTTTTTTTTTTTCATTTTCTTCGTCCTTTGGCCCGATGGAGTTACTGGGAGGAAACCCACAGCGTTGTCAGGGCTGGCACCCAACATCAGCAATCTGGAAACAGAAGGTATAATTAACAAATATTTTTTCCAAACATCGCTGGGAACTAATCTTCGGTAGGGATTTTGGTAATAACTCTTGAAGACAGTTACTTTAGTAGAACAAGTGAAACACTTTGAAAAATTATTTGGTGGTAGCTACTAAATCTAAACAAAGAGGGCCCCAAAGTGGATCACGCCCCCATCCCAGCACTTCGGGTGGATTGCCGGAGCTCACAGGTTTAACACCACCTGAGCCAGAGGAAGACCCCATCTCTAAAAACCGCTGTGCGTATGGCTGGCACCTGTTATCCAGCTAATTGGGAGGCCGAGGCAAGAGAATTACTTGAGCCCAAGAGTTTGAGGTTGCTGTGAGCGGTGACACCAGCGCATTCTGCCCAGGATGACTCAGTAAGACTCTGTCTCAAATAAATAAATAAACAAATGAAGAAATGTCATTTCTAGTTACCTATGAAAGAAAAATGAGTGAATATACCCACCCAAAGACATACTCTGAAATATTAGTAGTTTTATTTATAATTGCAAAAATTGAAAGAAAATCAAATGTGTATCAGCAGAATGTATAGATGACGTAAGTTGCAGAGACGTCTTACACAGCAAGAAAAAGATTGAACTACTGCTATGTACAACAAAATGAATAAATATTACAAATCCAATGTGTGAAGGAAAACCAACTCTGAGTACTCACCGTCGTTTTATATAGATAATGTTCATAAATGGACGATGATGTGTATTAAAAAGGTGACCGATGCTAAATTCACCTCAAAATCTGTAGTCAGGATAGAGACTTCCATCTACTCCTTGTTTAAGAAAAACAAAAAACACACATCTACTTCTTATTAAAAAACAAAAAATGGGTGGGGGGCCTATTCTAAAAGGAAAAGAAAAAAGTAAAATAAAAGTTCCAGCCGGGAAATATCATTCTCCTAACCTTGTTTAGTGCTTGACTTTTCCTGATACTTAGAATTCAGCTAAGTAAGGATTTAAAGCTACAACGGGGGTATAATAGTCTGGGTAGGAAAAAAAAAACGTTTTCGATTTCATTTTACATGTTTTCAGAGTATCCACAAGAGAATTTGGGTAATGCAAAGTTTTATTCCTTGAGATTAATTTCTAGCAAATGATGTTCGAGAATTCTGATAACAGACAGTGACCTCATTCTGAATAACTGAGAAAGAGGTAATGTCTCAATGGTCATCCCAAAGGCATAGAAAATGAAACAGCTGTTTCTCATTATCACCTACCTTGGAGGTACTAAAGTAACATTTCCTCACCTTTGCAAAGGTCTAAGGTAGTAATTAGGTCTGCATTCTTCTTTTATCATAAACATTACAGCTTATTGAAGGCATTAATCCAACCGTGTTGATTACACTAGTTGTAGTTAACAAAAGTAGAAAATTGTTTATTTTTCTAAATGACTTGTTACAACTCTGGCTTTAGTAGAGTAACTAAAATGTAAGCTCATTTGGATTTATATGTATAAATTAAAACTATTGATTGATGAGACTGTAGTATTAACATGTTTTATGTTTTTATTCTCTCTGACAACTCTTAGAAAAAGAAAAACAACACACAAAGTATAAACGTATGACAACCTAAACTGGCCTTGGAATACTTGGCATTCCAATACAATCCCTCTGCGTATACTGCTATTTAAATGAAGGCATCTCAGGTTTGATAGTTTTTCGAATGTAAATCCAGCGAGAATATAATAAAATCGTAAAATATTACAGCAAGTGCTGTATAGTGTGCTAAAAATTAAGAAACAGAATTATACTTCTTATATCTCAGACACTTTTATGTGTATAAAGAGAGTACAAATCAAATTTTTAAAAAATTAAAACACTCTTAAGTTTCTTAATCTAAATACTATAATATGTTACTCAAGTTATATTGTAGCAATAGGATGACATCTGGGGGTGTTTTGGTTGTACTTGTGTGGGTATGTATTACAGTTTATTTTTAACTATTATGGATAATAATCTATACCTGTTTGTGTCTACGTATCATCTATAGTATTTTTCCTCATTAATTTTTCTTTCTCTTTATAAACAAAGTAGACTTAGTTTCTTCTGAGCTCAGTCAGAAATTTCCAGAGCAACTAGCTAACAGAAGAAAAATAAAATAGATTTTTTCCAGCCCGGGGCTGTTTCATTATTCCAGACAACACTTTGTATTGATCCTCTCTATTTATTTCTAATTTTGTTGCCACTGATTGAGTTGAGCTCTAAATCTTGTGATGGCTTACACGCTGTTAGGGTGCTTCATTGCTACCAGAAGCACAAGCTAGCTATGTTCTCATTTTAAACTCTAATTTGGTCTTTTTTTGCAGCAAATTAAGGGGCCTAATGTAGCATTTTAGCACCAAAAATGCTTTATTAATAATATATGTCTTTCTTTACTCACCTTCACAGAAAACACAGTGTATGTGGTCAATACAAATTTGTGCATTAGATCTCTATCACAGAAATTGTGAACTAGATAAACTAAAATAAATTACTTCCCAACCCACCAATGTATTTGTCAAATAATGTGTACATGTGTAGTCATACTTCAACTTTTTTTTTTTTTTTGCTTAAAACTTGCCAGAAGAACAAAATATGGCATGAAAAGGGACGAAAGACACATGTATCTTAAAAATTGCCTTCTATTATAAATGCTAATATTGACCTTAAAATAAGGTTTAGTTTTGAAGAGATGTCTTAGTAAAAGACTACACATGCATTACATTTGCTCAGACATACGTTGAGAGCTATTCATTTCTTACGAAAAATTCTTTTGGATTATTAAAATTAAAGTAGTGAAATTTATAAAGAGAATAATTGAATGAAAAGAATAAGAACCTAGAAAATAGCCCAAATGAGCTATCGTCCTGACTATTGTATTTAGGTAAGGCTTTATGCTTAAAACACAGTATAGGTATTTGACAGGGAGAAGAATGCTTCATAGAAAAAAGGAAACAGAAATAGGCTTTAGAGTTCTAGAAAACATAATGAAATGTATGTTATGAAATGCAGGTACTAGTTTTACATTTTGTTTCATGATATGAAATTAAGGGTGGCAATATTTTTAAGAACCTTCTTTGTGTTGCTTCTAGATGGCCTTGTATGTCTTTCCTGTAGTCTTATTAAACTTCAGGTTTTCTTTTACCTAGGCCATGAGTATTACCTTAATCATTTTTTAAAATTTTAGCTTAGTCTTAATGTACTTAATTCTGATATGAGGACAATTGATGACCTAGTATATGGTGGCGGGTAGGGGAATAGAGGAGCAGAAGGAAGGAAGGAGGGAGAGGGTGGGGGGAGTCACAGTGCGTGACACACCTCTTGGAGGTGGGACACATTTATAAGAGGGACTTAACCTAACAAATGGAGTCAGTGTAATCTAGTTCTCTGTACCCTCAACAAATCCCGTACAATTAAAAAAAAAATCAGTTTAATACAGGGGTATGTAAGATTAGGTTTTGTAGTTTTCTTAATGAGGTTAAAGTCCAAGTTGTAGTTGTATACTTCACACAGAAAATGTGCGATATACTTATGCAGCATATCTGTTGGGTGGGAATTTACACAATTGCTTCTTCCCCTTCCCCTAATTTGAATTTAATTGAGTTTTTCTCTTATGTGAGCATATAGTTTTAAATCTACTAATTCCAGTTTATTACTGAATACATGTGATGCTTGTTTTTCAATTCTTATGATACTTAGTTTAGGAGACTATTCTCCATATCCATCCAAGTTGTTGCAAAAAATATGAAATCTCCATTTCTCAAATGTATTCCATGATATACATAGACTAGAATTTATGTATGTAGAATTTATGTATGATTCTTTTTGTGTGTTGAAGGGTACCCAGGTTGTTTCCACATCTTTGCAATTGTGAATTGTGCTATTATAAACATTCGTGTGCAAATGTTCTTATGGTAAAATGTCTTTTATTTTCTTTTGGATATATACCTACTAATGGGATTGCAGGATCAAATGGCACATCTACTTAGAACTATCTAAATTATTAAAAAAAAATTATCCAACTTATTATAATTGACCATACTTGATAATCTTACAAAAGTTGCTTAACTATTCTTTATTTTTAAGGAAAATAAAAGTTAATGCTATCTGTTAAAATTCCTATAGTTAACACTTAATAAATCTCTGAAGCAACCATATTATCCCACATTCACTATTAAAAAATAGTGATAATCAAATTCTGCTAACAAAAGGTAAGTAATATATGACATACAACTTTCAGTTCCCAGAGACTTGCTAGAATTCTCTTGAGCCTTAATGGTACCGTTAGGCACAATGTCACATTATGGTAGTGGGAACTTAAGTTTAGAGAAGGCTAATCCTGAACTAATTAACCTTTATTTATCACCCTTACTTTTATCTCTAATTTTTTGTTATCTGATTTTAGCGCCATCAAATTATTTGCAGTGCCCTACTGGGTGATTCAGGTTGATCACAAGCTTGGGTGAATTTGCTCTTGGAAAGGGAGGTTAATGAAATATCAAAACTCAGGTAGTTTACGTGTTTATCTTGAACCATTTTCTAAGTAAAATTAGAAATTTCAACTATAACTACTGTCAACATGAGAAAAGTGATTGAAATTTTGCACAATTTCTAGGTGGGAGGAGACTTCATAAATAGAACAGAGGTTTGTCAGTTATTCTTTATTGCCTGTGTCATAAATTTTTAAAAAATGGCTTTATAGGCTGGGTGTGGTGGCTCACGCCACTAATCCTAGCACTTTGGAAGGCCAAGGTGGGTGGATTGCTTGAGCTCACGAGTTTGAGACCAGTCTGAGCAAAAGCAAGACCCTGTCTCTACTAAAAATAAAAGAAACTGAGGCAAGAGGATTGTTTGAGCCCAAAATTTGAAGGTTGCTGTGAGCTATGATGCCATAGCACTCTACCCAGGGCAACAGCTTAATACTCAAGCATAGTGATGTCTATCTCCTAATGAAGTTGATAAATAATTTTACATTTATAACTAAGACACACAGATTTTTGTTTTAAAGATTGTCCAACATATTTGTGTCTTCCTAAACAAAACAAGTGCTTGTATAATTTCTTCTTCCTATAGTATATGTATTTGCTAATATCAAGAGTTCCATTTATAGTATGGATATACTTTTATAAAAAGAAGTAGAAGTAAAATCAGCATAAACTTCAGTTGTATTTGTAATACATTTTTGTCTTGACTTCTAATCTATCTTAGAAATGTTTCTTCTATTTTATAAAAAATAATGTGACATTTCTGTGTTCCCTTAGATATACTGTCAAGTTTAAAATAGCCCACAATTTTTATATGTAATACAGTGTTTTTGTAGCATTAAATAATACACATAAGTTTAATTTTCATGTGTACCTAACTTTAATTTTGTCTTCATTAAAATGTTTAAAAGAGCATGGAATCAACCAATTTTCATGGCATATAGGCCAAAAATAGACTCAGGATACTCCTTCAGGAACATGACGAATTTAACCACCATAGTCTTTCCCAGGATGTACACTAAAGTACATGAATAATTCTTAAAAAATAAAAAGGAAAGAAGTATAGCTTTAAAATCACCTTCTTATGGAAAATGTTTAGACTTACTTATATTTACAATTTAACAATTAAATTACAACAATACATTATATTGTAATTTATATATATATTATATATATGAATTGTAACTATATGATATGAAGAGAATTTTCTAAACAAATCCACATGTTCAAAATGAAATATTAATTTACGTCAATCACATTTACAAAAAGGAAAAGAGTTATGTAATTAATTCCTACTCATGGCAAAACTTTAGAAATCATTGTCAGTAGACATGGAAATTGATGTAGCTTGTTTGGAAGGCTACCTCAGGAACCTAAGTCATCTCCTGGTTATAATCCATAGAAATCAAAGTAAAAGTTCCCACAGTGTGGACGATGTTCTATGTGCCAAGTTTAGTGTGAGGCATATGGAAAATCTCACTGACCTGTAGGGGACTAGTCCATGTCCTTAAGGCTAATACAAAACACAGGAAATAAAATGAAACAGAATACGCAATGTAGTCACAAGATTAAGCGAAATAAAATAGTTGCTGGGATAGAGAGTATGTGGGTAAGAAATATCATATAAGGCAGTCGACAAAGGTCTATCTAGACCTGTAATCTGCAGATACATGAAGAGCAATGGGAAGAGGTTTCGGGTGTTGTGTTAAGGGGTTGTGACAAACAGTTATACTTTTATATCCTACTGTCTCTGTTTCTCTGATAGAAGGCTGATGGATACACAAGTGAAAGGGCTTTGAAGTTAAAAATGAGTATGATTTATTCAAAGAACTGAAATGGAGAGTGCGGCTTGAGGACAGTGGGAAAATGGATAGAGCTAAGTAGGCCATGAGGGGTGTTCTTCATTCTGTTGGATCCATACTATGCTCTTTGTTATGACAATCTCTCCTTCAAAGAGGAAGAAACTATATTTAATAAGTTATATAATATTGCTTCAAATTACATGTCTATGTGCTATAGACCTGGGATTTCAGGCTCAGGTTCATTAAACTCCACAGCTCATGATTTTTCAGTTATGCTTTGCTAACTTCTCATTCATATGGAGAAAAAATAGTATGATAATGATAGACTAAAATATGATCATTGTGGTTGGTTCATAACCCTAACCTAACCTTGAATTCCAAGCTCACATATCCCTCTGTCTTTATCTCTTAGTATTTATTTCAAATTTTTATTTATGAATACTTATTTCAATTGACAAATAAAAATTATATATATTTATCACATATAAGAAGTTGTTTTGAAATATGCATAAATTATGGAATGAGTACATTAGGCTAATTACCATCCACATTATTTTACATACATTTGTATGAATTTAGGGGTTATTTTTTCACTCCAACTTTATCACTCCTATTATTCTTTTTTATTTTTATTCCTATTATTATTTTTGTTGTTTAGCAAACCATTTTCTGTATATTACAAAACTATAATCTTTGTACATAATTTCAACATTTTAATTATTTACTATTATCAGGTAACAGTATTCAACATATTTCATTGACTCTTTGAAACCGAGCAAACCTTTAAATACATTCCACTTTGGCCACTCCCCAAACTTTGGTCTTGCCAGGAACAATTCCACCCCAGAAATCTTCTTTTTTTTTTTCTTTCAGTTTTGGCTGGGGCCGGATTTGAACCAGCCACCTCTGGTATATTTAGCCAGTGTCCTACTCCTTGAGCCACAAGGTGCTGCCCTACCCCTGAAATCTTAAATCAAAATCAAGTCATCTTGCCTAAATCATAGTCTTTCTAGCCCTTCCCTTCTGTGCCTGTCTCAACAAATACCAAATTCTCATACCTCTAAGTGCCTATTATTTATCAGTCCTTTCCTTCCTGTCTTTATTTATGCTGATTAGAATACCCAAGACATGTTTTTGTTTTGTTTTGTGTTTTTCTTAGTGTCAGTCTCATGTTCTGTCCAGGAAATCATGAGAACAATCCTGGAAATATTTAAATGTGTGTAATCTTAGTTGCTGCTCCTAGGCTACTAAGTTACTATTATAGACAAATTGCCCCACTCTATTCTCAACTGTTCAATGGAATTTTCTGCAGTGATGGAAATGTCTTATATTTGTGCTCTCCAACTACCCACTGTTGACCACTGGAAAAGTTGCTAGTACTTCTAAAGAGCTAAATGATTAATTTTATTTAATTTGAATTAATTTAAGTACTAATGTAATAGCTGTATATGGCTACTGGATGCTGTATTAGACACCACCCGTCTTGACTGATGTTATTATGCATGTATTCTTAATTCTTAATTGTACTTTTAACGCAGCCCAGAAATCTCAGCATTTCCCTTTTTAGCTTTCTTTCTTAAACATAAATGCTCTAGCTCAGAGCTGGACTCCCTTAAATTTTTCTTTAATAGTAACCTCCAAATTCTTCCTTACTTACAGTACCATACACATAAACATAATTTTGCTTAATAAGTTTGTGCGATGTGAATAAAGTCAATTTTGAGAGGAAGTACAATATACCTAGATAATAATCTGAAGAGAAAACATGTGTTATAGGAACTTAAAGTCCGTGTTTGCATTATGACCCCAACTCCTTTCAGAGGGACACTATACTTAAGAAAGAATGGTAAAGAAAGAAAACAATTCTATTAACCTTCTGCTAAAACATGCTTAGAATCACGTTCACTAAGTTAACCCCTTTAACTTTCCAGCCTTGGAAAGTTGTACAAAGTACAAGCAACTATCGGTTACTTTCTAACACTGCTAGCCACCTAACGTGGCCATTCTGTGAATTTTTTCCTCACAATGGTCTTTGGTATTTTTATAGTCTCCTGTATCAAGTTGCTTTGTTAATTTTTGACTGTATATACTGTACTGGGCTCTGTAACAATTATTTTATAGTGACTATCTCAATCTGCACTTAGTTGGATGCCAAACTGACCACATCCAGCCACCATGAATGCATTTAGGAAAACAGAATACAGATAAAACCTTGGAATTTCTGACTCCATAAGTCCACAATGGTTGTGGAATTTATGGTGTTTTATGGCTCTGAAGTGTTTCTAATGTGTGACCTCCTTTTTAGGAAAGATAATCCTCCATGAGGAAAGATGTCATTTTCTGAATTATATAAATCTTCAAGTTGAAGTTTGTTACAGTAGGAGTCTTCACAAAGTCACACAGCTGACTAAATCAGGGAGCTTCAACTATAGCTCACCATCTGTTTTCATATTATAAATAAAGTATTCCTGGAAGACATACCTTCTCATTCATCTCTGTATTGTCTGTCACTGCTTTCATACTACATGGTCAAGTTGAATAGTTGCCACAGAGACTATAAGACCCGTAAGGGCTAAAATATTTGCCATCTGGCCTATACATTGGCCAAATGTTAGCCATCATTTCCAAATCAAAAATTAAGGGAAAAAGATAGATTTCTCCCTCCATCTTAATTTCCTTGACATATTTTGTCTTAATACACAATGACTTACATTGGACTAATTTTCTATTTATAATAATTGGATTTCTACTATCTTTTTAGAGCTACTCATATCACCAATTTTTGCTCCACTGTCTCACCAGATATGACTACTAACACTCATCTACTAAATTTTTATCTAATTTCCTTATGCTTGTAATCCTCCCCCAAACTGGCTTCATTGTTCTATTGTATTATATTATATTAAGAATACTGGTTGAGGTCATTAATCATCAACAAACTCATTAATCTTTCTTCTAGTCAAAATCTTAATGATGATGACAATTACCTGTATTTAATGAGTATTTACTATGTGCCAGGCATTAAAATCTCACATTTATTATTTTAAGTGATTACTTGAATAACTCTACAATACTCTTATAGTTAGTTTATTCATTTTTGTAATGTCAGAAAAGTTAACAAATTAGTGTTAGAACGACGATTTCTGTATTGTTACGGTGACTCCAAAAGCTTACCCAATAGTCATGAATGACTCTATTTCAATTTCTTTTTTTCCTGTTATTTGTGTCTGAAGAAGTGAAGAAGCATATTTTCATCTCTGTTATATATAATCTTTCATGTATGTACTTGATTCTATGCCTTTTTCTGGAATTATCTATTATTTGATATAAGTAGCCTAAAATCTGAAAGCATAATTCTTTAACCTTCAATATCATTGGGCTGAAATTACCCTTCGGAGGCTGCAGAGAAAATTCAAATCCTTGCTTTTTCCAACTTCTGCTAGTAGATGTTAGCATTCCTTGGCTTGTCAATCCATCACTCCACTCTTCAAGGCCAACATTTTAAGATGTATCTCTCTTCTATTTCAACACTTTTTTCTTCACTGTGTATGTCAAATTTCCCTCTGAATTTCCCTTATAAGGACACACATGATTGTTATTGCATCTAGGACCCACTTGGGTAATCTAGGATAATCTGTCTGTTCCAAAATCCACATGTACAGTGACGTTTTTTGGACATAAAAGGTAACTCATAGCTCTCTCCAAATCAGAACATGGTATCTTTTGTGACGCATAGAATCTCTAATAACTCTACCATTGATATATATCAGTGTGATATATAATATAGAAAATAGGAAATTCTTTTTAGTTATTTTGCTGCACATAACATTTTATTTATTAACTGTATGCATAGTTATAAAGTTTTTCTCACAAAGTTTTGTATTGAGAAGTGTTTGAACCTAAGCATAATCAAGGGAATACTATAGCTTTACTTCACTTAATAAGAAATGGTTGTCACATTTTTGATCTGTTAAATGGACAGGATGGATAATGCTATCTGTGTAAATAAGAGGACCTCAGAGTTACTGAAAATGACTCAAAAGTTCCCCATGTCTCCATATAGTATACTTTTTGTTTGTTTGTTTTGCTCAGTCTTAGGTGGCTGCTATATCTTTCAATGATTTCTTTCTTCCATGATAGTAGTTTGTGGACCAGATAGAAAGATATGGACTAAGAATGACAGTACACTATGCAGTTATAGCAGAACATTATATGTTCTAATATAAAACCTAACAATTTTGTCTTTGTTTGCTTCTATTGCCACTATGAAATGATTCAAATTCATATAATTAGCAGAACCTCTATCTATCCTCCTGCTATCAGGATGTATTTAAAAACTTATTACTTCTTGTGTTTGAGAAACAAAAGAAATGTGTGTGCTTCTTAGTTAAATGGTTGACTTCTTGTCAATTTTACTTTATTTTTTAAAAAATATACATTGAGGCTCAGCGCCTGTGGCTCAATCGGCTAAGGTGCCAGCCATGTACACCTAAGGTGGCGGGTTCGAATCCCCAACCCGGGCTGCCAAACAACAATGATGGCTGCAACCAAAAAATGGCCGGGCGTTGTGGCAGGCGCCTGTGGTCCCAGCTACTTGGGAGGCGGAGGCAGGAGACTTGCTTGAGCCCAGGAGTTGGAGGTTGCTATGAGCTGTGATGCCATGGC
>CAUYQV010181551.1:0-25850 GCA_963574575.1 Galagoides demidoff
ACAGGCGCCTGCCACAACGCCCGGCCATTTTTTGGTTGCAGCCATCATTGTTGTTTGGCGGGCCCGGGCTGGGGATTCGAACCCGCCACCTTAGGTGTACGTGGCTGGCGCCTTAGCCGCTTGAGCCACAGGCGCCGAGCCGCATTTTTTTCTTTTGAGACAGACTTACTCTTTGCCCTGACTAGAGTGACATGGTGTCGGCCTAGCTCACAGCAACCTCAAACTCCTGGGCTCAAGAGATCCTCCTGCTGGCTTGGTGCCTGTGGCTCAGTCGGCTAAGGTGCCAGCCACGTACACCTAAGGTGGCGGGTTCGAATCCCCAGCCTGGGCCCGCCAAACAACAATGATGGCTGCATGGCCGGGCGTTGTGGAGGGCGCCTGTGGTCCCAGCTACTTGGGAGGCAGAGGCAGGAGACTCGCTTGAGCCCGGGAGTTGGAGGTTGCTATGAGCTGTGATGCTATGGCACTCATGGGGAATAGTTTGAGGCTCTGCCTCAAAAAAAAAAAAAAAAGAGATCCTCCTGCCTCAGCCTTCTAGGAAGCTGGAAATAGAGGCACCCCTCACAAGTCTGGCTAATTTTTCTATTTTTCGAAGAGACAGGGTCTTGCTCTTGCTCAGGCTGGTGTCAAATTCTTGGCCTTGTGCAATCCTCCAACCTTGGCCTTCCAGATAAGGATCCAGCCAAGATGGATGCATTTAGTTATAGTAATTTACACCTCAATACTGTTGATGACAACCTGTTATATATGTATTTTATCTAGCACCCCCAGCTGAGCCAGTGGCAGGCTTTTCTGTGTATTCTGTCCTACTCTTGGACTCCACCTGGAAGTCATCAGCACATCCTTTGCTAGCCCAACACTTTTTGAAGGCTCATTCTGTGCCATACACTGTTCAAAATGCTTCCCTATTTCATAATCATTTCATCAAGGTTATTAGTCCATTCAAGATTCTTAAGACTATTTTACAGAGAGAAAACTGAGGCTCGAATTAAGTAATGGTGAAGGAGTTTCAGGGCAGAAACATCAACACCACCAGGCTATGGGCTTGAGCAAATACCAGGTCACTAGTGACCTTGGCAAGAACAATTTGAGAAGAATTGTGGATTGAAAGCAACAGTGGGCTTGGGGTGAATGTGGAAAAAGAAATGGAATTACAGTTGGCTGAATGAAGAATAATATCTGATTGCTGCAAGGTTGTTATGACAACAAATGAGATGATGGTGAATGCTCTTTTTTTAAAAGGAAGTTTTATTATTGAGGTATAATTTATGTATAATAAATCTCATCCTTTACTAGTGTACAGTTCCACAGGTTTTAATAAACACACAAAGTGTATAACCACCACAAAAATCTAAATGTAGGATAGGTCCATCACCCCAAACAGATCTTTTAGAACCTTTTGGAAGGCAGCTATGCTCACCACTATACTACCCACGCCTCCTCTCATGACCTTTTGTGATCAACCCCTTCTTGCACACTCAGCCCATAGAAATCCTTAATCTACTTTCTGTTCCTATAGTTTTGCCTTCCACAGAAGGTCACATAAATGGAAATACACAGTATGTAGCCATTTGAGTCCGGTTTCTTTTACTCAGAATAATCCACTTCAGATCACCCATGTTGTTGTGTCTATCAGTATTTTATTCCTTTTTGTTGCTGAATAACATTCAATTACATGAGAAGGTTTCTTGGGAAGTATGAAACACTGTATAAAACTGTAAGGACTTACTACTCTTGGATATATGGACATACACACGCACATATGCTACAGGGGAAGTGTGTCTTAGTTTGGGCTCCCTCAGAAGCAGACATAGAGACATGATTCAAGTGAAAGACAGTTTATTATTTTAGAGTCAGTTCTAGGAGACCCTATAGGTGAATGGAAAGTGAGACAGGGAAGAAAGGCAACCAAGAATAAGCAAGTTGCCACCATGGGCAACTGAATGTCAATCTGCTGGGGACCTCCGGGGAGGCAGCAGATAATACAGATCCCAGAATTGTCAAAAGTGAGGGGCAAGGAGCTGGGATATTTATCCTCCACCTTCCTACAAGTCACTGGTTGATTGCCATACAAGGAAGCAATTCTGGCCTAATTGCATATGTAGATAATGATTTGCACTCCAAAGACCAGACTAAGTCCTCAAGTGAATGAAGGCAGGTGCTGGCCACTGGAAGTTAGGCAGGGATGTGCTGACTGGGGATGAAGCTGGGACATACAGGATTATGTATCCTATTTCAGAATGGATACATAATCAGATCACACTATATCTCTCTTTTAAGCTGTAGACATCAAATATTTTCACAGCTATTCAAGATGCACCGCATGCAGACCTTCTAAATCATCTCTCAGTCCCCTGATTGGGCTTGTCACTCACAGCTAATATTGCTATTTATAGTTCCTCTGTGCACATGCAGTCTTACCATTTATTTTTAGATTTGTGAGTCAGGCATGCATACTACAAGTATGCACGATCATGCTGCAATTTATCTGTATCTGTGGGAAAACAGGATGTCCTATACTCTTTGTCCCCCCTGCCTCACTGTACCCACCTCTGACCCTTGTCTGGCTGCCTTTCTGCTTATATTAACCTTCATAAATGTCTTTCCATTGACTTCATATTTGGCCAAATATTCACAAATACTCTATTTTGCTTAGTCTGCATAATAACACTAGATAACAGGCAGGGAACTCTTGACTCTAATGCATTTTTTTACATATGAGAAAAGGAAGCCTCACAGCTATTAAAAATTATTTAAGTTTCCACTGCATCCTTTAGGATAATTCCAGTTGTGAACCAGTAAAATCCCAAACCGAATTGAATATTGAAGTATTGGCACACATAATAAACATAATAAAAAGCAGGTGTTTTAATACATAAATTAACTAAGTTAAATAATAAATGAATAAAAAGAGAAGTTTGATGTATTGCCTCAATGATGTCATTCAGCCAAGGCCGTCCAGCCTCGTGGCTCCTGCAGCTTCACTTCCTGTTCACCACCAGAGACAGGGGCGTCTGTCCTAAGATTCACTCTGATTGGCCCAGTCTGTATCACATGACCATCTCTGAGCCAATGACTATAACCAGGAATAACAGATGGAGCATGTTGATTTGCCTCAGCTGAGTCACAGATTCTACCCAAAAGTTGAGGGGGAAGTCAGCTTCCCCAAAAGAAAAAGGAGTCTCAAGCAAAAAACTAGTAAAAAAGGAAAGATGTTGGAGGACATGCTCAAATCGCTGCTGCACCTGCAGACATCATGCCTCCATCTAAGGTTAGGAAGCAGGAAAGAGGCCAGAACAATTTTTTAGCTTCTCTTTGAGCCGCTCTTAACTTTCAACAAAGAATAAATCTCTGTCTTATTCAGAAGCCCTGCAACAGACTTCCCTATGTTAGGTCAATTTCTTCCAGGGCAGGGTCTGAAATAAGAGTTAGGGTGCAAGAAGTTTATTTAGGTGGTTGACCCCATGAGAAACAAGGAAGGGAAAAAAGGAAGCAGGAAAGCATCTTTCCCTGGTCCTTGGAAAAATTGTCTTCTATGAAACCAGCACCTTGTGCCAAAAAGGTTGGAGATCAATGACCTACAACAGAGAGTTTATTATTGGGATTTGACCTTGTGCAATACTGAGAGTTAGTAAAGCTGTCGTCTGTGGCCCTCTTTCTGGTGTTGGGTCTGCTGTCACTCCAGGTCAGCAAGCCCATCAGTCAGGAGGGAACACTGGCTGTGTGCAAAGTCTAGTAGGAGCAGGAAGCCACCAGGGACCTGCATCTGTCTGCACCGCCGGCAACCTCAAAATCGTGGGTGACCTGCAGGTGAAGCTGGCATCCTTCACCTTGAAGCTGCACATTCACTTGGCCCGGTTCTGGGGGAAGATAAAAGAAGTCTGGCAGGAGCTGGAGAAGAGCCAGCAGAACCTCAGCAACGTGTGCGCCACCACCAGCCTGGCATCCTGCAGAGAGATTAAAACTGTAGTCACTCCTTTACATTCACCTTCCAAATCTTGTGCAGATTATTCTCATCGCCAACTCTAACCCAACAGGAAGAACCACACAGGAAAGAGAATTTGGGGGAATGTACTTCCAGCTTATCTAAATTGACCTTATCCAAAGCCACCACTCCCACCTGGAGACAAAAGAGCTGGTGGTTGGCTATGGGTGCCCCAGAGAGGGTGTAAATGCTCAGGCTCTCCCTAGTCTCTATCCAGGAAAGGAGGTCCCAGTGTCCATAGACAAGCCTGTAATGGCTACAAGGGCTGGAAATTGTCAGGAAAACACACAAAACTGGTAAAGGGATCATAGGGTGTCTGGGCCACGTAGGCCAAGGGCCACTATCTTTACCCTACATCTAAATGGCCAGAATTAGGTCACAAACCTACCCTAACCCATTACAGGTCAAGGTTCTTGTCTGCCCTAGGGGGTAATCAACACATGCTCATGACATCCGCTATCAGCATGAGAGCCAAGACAGAGACAAAGTCCTCTACTCTCCATCCAGCGCCTGGCCATTCTGTTTTCAGTCTTAACACTTTTCAGAATCTATCTAATCAAGATTAGTTGTCCAGAGGACCTTGTTTGAAATGTGTGGTTTTCCGCCTATCTTCCCAAACTAATCCTCACAAGTATTTTTTTTAATCTCTAAATCAATTGTTCTTCAAAATGTACTCTGGGAACTTCCAAACCCTGCAAGACCATTTCAGGGATATCCAGTTGTGTGCTGATGCTTGCTCCAATTACTTAGAAGAAACCAATTGTTAAAAATGTCAGGCGTTGCTGTGAGCCATTTATTGACTTGAAGTTGGCCATGGAAGAAGTATTTACACCATGGAAACTGACATGCAGAGCTTTCTCTACCTCCTTCCCTTTCTGGACAGACAGCTGTTAAACGTTTACTAGCACACCATTGTTCATAAGAATATTGAGACAGAATTTTCCTTTTCCTCTGTGTCATCATTTGTACTATTGGTACAAAAGAAGCGGGGGGCGGGGGGGGGGGGAACTGCTGATGCCTTAGCAGGAATCAAGGCGATACCACAAGATTGTACTTGTAGCTGGATTCTTCATCACTCCACACTTGCAGTAAGGAAAAATTTTAAAAAGAGTAAGGGAAGGTGGGTGGGAAAGAAAGAAGAAAAGAGACCATCTCACTTTGAATGTCCTTGATTAAGCAGTGAAAAGTATTAATTGTATTGATTCTTGACCCTGAAGTACATGCCTTTTTAATATTTTATGTGAAAAATGGAACTATGATGGATGTCTTAACCTGGGAACTGAATTAACGTTTTTCATGGAATACCAAATTTATTTGAAAGAGTAGCTGACAGACTAATCAATGTCTGATTCAGACTTGGCGTTCAGCAGAAATTGTCTCAAAAGTGAATGAAGTGAGTGTGCCACTTCAAGGAAAACCACTGGCAGCTTTCTCTGCCAATGATAAAATTTGAGCTTTCAGAATAAGATTAGAATTTGGAAGACACATATTTGTCACTGTGAGTTTGACAGTTTCCCAATACATAAAGATTTTTAAGATGAGATTGGTGATGTTATTAATACGGTTTTTAAAATATGTAATGATATATGTCACTTTTTAGAAGATTTGCCTAACTTGGCGAACTAATATTTGTCAAAAGATCAATGCATGATGTCACAAAATCATGCAAAAAAAGATAAAACTATCCATTCAAAGTACAAGATAAACCCATGGATTTTAATGAAATGGAATCAATTGAAATAGTTTCAGATTCCTCCCTGCAACTAACCTTTAAGAAAAATTCTACTTTTTGAGTTTTGAGGTAGTATCAAAGAAGAATTTCTGAATTTTCTGAAATATTGAAATATTGTTTCCTCCCCTTTATATTAATACACATATATAAATCTTCTGTATGCAACAGCTATGAGAACACAGGTATCTACTAGGCCAGGCATTAAAGAAATTTGCAAGTGGGTGGTGCCTGTGGCTCAAAGGAGTAGGGCGCCGGCTCCATATGCCGGAGGTGGTGGGTTCAAATCCAGCCCCGGCCAAAAAGCAAAAAGAAAAGAAAAGAAAAGAAATTTGCAAGCATCTGCCACTCTTCTCACAAAATTGTTTTGAAGATATAATAAAATATGCTATTTATCTTACCATCTAGTGGGTTTTCATTTTTAATCTATTTATTTTAAATGAAAACACAGATTTTAAATTTTCTCCAATAGTTTTTAAAACAATGAATATTGGTATCTCTAACCCACATAAACAAAAACTCATTAGGGCCCTCAATAACTTAACGAGTGCAAAGGAGTCCCAAGACCAAAAAGCCTGAGAACCAATGCTGCAAATTATTTTGTTTCTTAAGTTTTATTTATTTATTTATTTATTTTTTATTTACTTTTGAGACAGAGTCTCACTTTGTCACTTTCAGTAGAGTGCTGTGGCGTCACAGCTCACAGCAACCTCAAACTCCTAGGCTCAAGCAATTCTCTTGCCTCAGCCTCTCGAGTAGCTGGGACTACAGGCGCCCACAACGCCCAGCTATTTTTAGAGACCGGGTCTGGCTTTTGCTTAGGCTGGTCTCCAACCTGTGAGCTCAGGCAATCAACCTGCTTTAGCCTCCCAGAGTTCTAGGATTACAGGCATGAGCCATCATGCTCGACCTTATTAAGTTTTAAAGCTTGATTTTTCCCTTAAAGGACTAAACAAAAACACGCATCTATTTTGACTTGTGTATGTGTGTGACCTAAGATCACTCATTAATAGCCCAAATCTCCCTCAAACACACTATGAATTATTGAGTTAAACACAAACCACAGGGTGGCTTTGTCAGCAAGGCAACCAGTCACTAACCACTCGGTGATACTTGCATCATTGCTATAACAAGCAACTGAACCTATTAGGGGTCCTATCCATAGCTAGAACAATTGGCTTGGTCTTTACTCTTTCAAAAACATTTTACCCTTGGGAAAATTGGTCTCTGTCCATCTCACTACAGAATGTTCTACTTCAGATTCTTGCTAGCTCAAAAATATTACCTTTCCTATGGAAACTGAACCCATCTAGTTTTCTATTGATCAAGACCATTAACCCATGACCTTCAGCCAATGGTTGGTAATGTTGGGCAGTTAAGACACAATCCAGCAAGTCCAAGAGATCTCTATGAAGATCCAAAATTATATTTTTTTAAGACACAGGGTCTTGCTCTGTCACTTAGGCTAGAGTGTGCAGTGGTGTGATCATAGCTCCCTGTGACCTCAAACTCATCCTACCTCAGCTTCTCAAATACCTGAAATTATAAGTACATGCCACCATACCTCGCTAATTTTTTTTTTTTTTTAGAGATGAGGGTTTTGTTATGTTGCCCAGACTAGTCTCAAACTCCTGGCCTAAGTAATCCTCCTGCCTCAGCTCCAAAGTCGCTGGGATTATACGCATGAGACTTTGCATCTGACCCACATTTATATATATAAAACTATGAATTCTCCTTCGAAGAGGAACAGAAAAAATACAAAGTGAATATAGGCTCAACACATCTAGTCTCCTGTTGTAAGTATCACTAACTAGCAGTGGGACAGAATCATGTAATCTCATCCAAAAATGAATCCGTATTAGGCACTCATGGCTCAGTGGTTAGGGAGCTGGCCACATGCTCTGGGACTGGTGAGATTGAACCCAGCTCGGGCCTGCTAAACAAACAAACAGAAAAATAGCCAGGCGTTGTGGTGGGTGTCTATAGTCCCAGCTACTAGGGAGGCTGAGGCAAGAGAATCACTTGAGCCCAAGAGTTTGAGGTTGCTGTAAGCCATGACACCACAGCACTCTACCAAGGGTGACAAAATGAAACTCTGTCTCAACAAAAAATAAATAAATAAATGTAAAAAAAATAAAAATGGATCCCTATTGTTCCCTAAAACTGTAGAATTCATTAAATATATGACACTAAGAAATATGACCCATATGTATCCGTTTGCTAGGGCTATCATCACCAAGTGCCAGAGATTGGGGGTCTTAAACATCAAGAGTTTATTTTCTCACAGAGGCTGGAAATCCAAGATCAAGGTATCAGCAAGATGGGTTCCTTCTGAGACCTCTCTCTTTGATTTGCATGAATAACTTGGGTTTTTTTAGTTTTCGTTCTTTATTTCTCACCTGCAGGCATCCAGTATTTAATGTTTTTTTCCTTTTTCTTCACCTTTAAGTTTTTAAAGTTTGTCAATTTTCCTTCAAAGACCTAGCAAACAGAAGGACATGAAGGTATTTTAGTGTGTGTGTGTTTGCTGTCTGAAATCATTCATATTCCAAATCTCCCTCAGACACATTGCAAATCAATGAGTTGGATGGGAATGGCATATATGGACCAGCAGCCCCAGCTGAGGTCCCACTGATAGTCAGTAGCAACCACCAGATATGGCAGTGAGCAGTTGCCAGTGATTTCAGCCTCCATCGAAGTCACCTCAACCCTTGAGTCTTCCCAGCTGAGACTCAGATATCATGGAACAAAATTAAGATATCCTTAGCTGTGCTTATTCTGAATTCCTGACCCACAGAATATGATAGCACACAAAATGGTTGCTATTTTATACCACTAACTCAGGGCATGGTTTGTTAAATGGTAGTAGATAACCAGAGACTCCAAGAGTAGAAAAGCTCTTATATCTTTGGCCCTCATTGTATGCCACATTTTCTTTTTTTTCTTTTTCTTTTTTTTTTTGAGACAGAGTCTTACTATGTTGCCCTGGGTCAAGTGCCGTTGCATCACAGCTCACAGCAACCTCAAACTCCTGGGCTCAAGTGATTCTCTTGCCTCAGCCTCCCAAGTAGCTGGGACTACAGATGCCTGCCACAATACTTGGCTATTTTTTATTGCAGTTGTCATTGTTGTTTAGCTGGCCCAGGCCGGATTCGAACCCGCCAGTCTCTGTGTATGTGGCTGGCACTGTAACCACTGTGCTTTTGACTATATAACTTTGCAAAACACTCATCACTGGCAGAATGTATGATCTCAACTCTTGACCTTGGGTTTAGTTGTATGACTTGCTTTGGGCAATAAAAGAAGACTAACCCGAGGGTGTGCCATTTCTTAGCTTAGGTGTATTAGTTAGGGTACTCCAGGGAAATGGAACAGTAGGATATGTGTAAGGATACATGGCCAGACACAGTGATTCATGCCTATAATCCGAGTACTTTGGGAGGCTGAGGCAAACAGACTATTTGCAACCAGGAGTTTAAGACCAGCCTAGGCAACATAGCAAGATCCCATCTACCAAAAACTTTAAAAAATTAGCGAGGCATGGTGGCACATGCTTATAATTCCAGCTACTTGGGAGATTGAGGCAGGAGATTTGCTTTAGCCCGGGAGTTCAAGGCTGCAGTGAAGTATGAACACTCCAGTATACTCCAACCTGGGCAACATAGTAAGACCCTATCTTAAAAAACAAACAAACAAAAAAAGCCTATATAAATCTATCTATATGTGCCTCTAGTTTTATTTATTCAGAAGGGACTGTCCGCCTAAAATGAGCAACAGAAACTCTCTTAACCAAGAGTTTATTCCAGAGTATCAGGGGATGGCAATCCTGGATTACATGTGCTACAATGTACCATAGGCACGTCCAAAGAGGTTGGGGTAAAAGGAAGCTTTTAAAAATAATAAAAGGAAATAATAATAATAAAAGGAGAAGTCCACATAAGCTATTTTTAAACTAAGACCTCTGGCTACAGGAGCTTGTTTCAGGAGTTAGTGTTGGTTGATTGGTGGAAACAGTCACGTCCTATGCAAGAGGCTCATCTGGAATACTACAGTTCTGAAAAAATCCCTTGGATAGTTCTTGCTGTAGGCATACATACATGAAGCCTCCTGCTTTACGGCCTCCTTCACCCATTTTGTTAGGATTTAACAAATGTGACTCCATTTTTTATACTAATAACTTTAGTAAAACCATACTAAGCCCATTTTTTTTTTTGACATAGAGTAGCCCTCTACGTTGCCCTGAGTAGAATGCTATGGCATCACCCCTCACAGCAACCTCCAACTCTTGGGCTTAAGTAATTGTCTTGCCTCAGCCTCCCAAGTAGCTGGGACTACAGGGGCCTGCCACAATGCCTGGCTATTTTTTATTGCAGTTGTCATTATTGTTTTTTTAGCTGGCCCAGGCTGGGCTTGAACCAGCCAGCCTCAGTGTATGTGGCTGGTGCCATAACCACTGTGCTATGCACACCAAGCCTAAGCCAATATTTTTTTACCTATTTTCACATAGTAGTATATTATGGGAGGTTTTCCAAAATAATACATACTACATAGACCTATGTCTTTCTTCTTTTTTTTTTTTGAGATGGAGCCTCAAGCTATCCCCCTGGGTAGAGTGCTACGGCATCACAGCTCATAGCAACCTCCAACTCCTGGGCTCAAGTGAGTCTCCTGCCTCTGCCTCCCAAGTAGCCGAGACCACAGGCGCCCGCCACAACGCCCGGCTATTTTTGGGGTGCCTTAATTTGTTCAAATGATCCCCAAATGATGGACACTTTCCAGTTCTGGACTGTTTCGAACAATGCTACAGTGAACATCTTCAGCCCTATACCCTGGCAAACTCTATCTGAAGAGTAAATACCTGGCAATGGGATTTTCAGATGAAAGCAGATAGTAGCTATCACCAATTTTTCTCCAGAAAGATTGCACTAACTTACAGTGCCATTAATAATGTAGGCTGGACACTATGGCTCAAGCCTGCAATCCTAGGAGCTGAGGCAGGAGAATTGCTTGAGACCAGAAGTTCAAGACCAGCTGAGCAAGACCTAGACCTCCATCTTTACGGGAAAAAAAAAGTAGAAAACATTAGCCAGGTGTAATGGCACTATTTCCTTGCTATGTAATCTTGGGCAATAGAAGACACCTTAAGCCCGTTTCTTTTCTTTCTTTTTCTTTTTCTTTTTTTTTTTAAGAGTCAGAGTCTCACTTTGTTGCCCTCGGTAGAGTGCTATGGCATCACAGCTCACAGCAACCTCAGCTCTTGGGCTTAGGCGATTCTCTTGCCACCTCCTGAGTAGCTGGGATTACAGGCGCCCACCACAACACCGGGCTATCTTTTTTGTTGTTGTTGTTGTTTGGCAGGCCTGGGCCAGGTTGGAACCCACCAGGCCCGGTGTATGTGGCTGGTGCCCTAGCCACTGAACTACAGGCACCAAGCCACTAACTACTACCTCTTTGCTCTAAACACGTTGCCTTCTTAATGCTTTTGGACAATTTTAGCATTTGGTTAGTCATTCTGAAAGTTAACGTTCTTCCTAATGCCCTTCGCTTCCTTGTAACTCCGGAAGAACAATCTTTTCCTAATTCTAGGGCTGGGTTACTTTTTCTGTCTGGAGGGCTCCCACAGAAACCACGGAGCATCACTTAGAGTCACAGAGCGGTTATCCCTTCAGCAGCAGATCACCATGGAACTTCAGCATCATGTGGATGAGGAAATTGAAGAGCAGAAAGTGCCTGGCTTAGAAACCAGTGATCTGCACAGGGACACGTGGTTCCTTTAAAAGGCTCCCCACACAAACATCTGGCCTCAATTTAGGAAGCCAATTGGCCATAGCTGGGAGTTTTTCCTCCTTTTGGATTGTGGGGCCTCTC
Source organism: Galagoides demidoff (assembly GCA_963574575.1). Taxonomy (NCBI): domain Eukaryota; kingdom Metazoa; phylum Chordata; class Mammalia; order Primates; family Galagidae; genus Galagoides; species Galagoides demidoff. The sequence goes on from CAUYQV010181551.1 coordinate 11,583, forward strand.
CAAGTGACATATCCCCGGTAAGGACATGGCTGTAAAGGGTACAAAGTAAGAGAAGAGGACCCAGGGAAAAGTTTTCTTTTTTAAAACAATATTATTCCATTAGAGAAGCCATATTTACTCATCAGTCATAAAGCTGAAGGTGTTAAGAAACAAGATCACTCATTATGGTAGACAGATACTGTATTACTCCTTTTTTTCTTTTCTGGTACCGCTGGCCTGATCCCCCTTGGGAAAACCTTACCATTCATTCCCCTTCCATGTGCCTGAAACAAGGTTGGTTGCATCTCTAGCTTCTGGGGTAGGCTCAGCCCATGGGAGGATCCAACCTCTGGCTTCCGAGATTGTTTCAAGGGTGAGCGACCCAAGCTGAGTCAATCAGATGGCACCAGGATGTTGGCTGGAGCTGATAAGAAAGAGCAACACCATCATCTACTTGAGGCCCTGAATGACTGCATAGAGGAGAGCTGCCCACCTACCTGTAACAAAAAATCAACTTCTATTTTGTTTGAGCCATTGCCACCTGTGGCTCTCTTTGGTAAAGCAATTTATCCTCCACACTAACACACTGGAGTAGAACATGGAGGCCTGTGGGAATCAGGTTCGCAGTGTAGTTTAGGCCAGGCATTTCTGGAAGGCTTGTTGACCAGAGTCCAAGTTCTGGTGATCTACACAGGGTGTCTGGCACCAGCAGGTTCATGGCTAGGATTCTGGGGTTCTTGCTGACCACAATCCAAGACCCCATACCCCCCTTTTTCCTGGGCTACAGACGGCCCCATTGTTACCTGGTGGCTGAGAACAGAATGCCTAGCAACCAAAGATTACTATCGCCTGAGTCCTGCCCAGGTATAGATAGAAATCACTGAAGCAGTTAGGAAAGTTTATCCCCAATTTGTAGAGTTTAAATAATAATCACATGGTGTGCCTGCATGATTTTCCCTTCCTTTATTTCCCTTCTCATAATTTTTAATGATTACTTGAGGTACCTTGCTTTGAATAACTCCAATTAAGTTTATGTATTGTATTGTCAGCTTGATTAATGATTTTTGATTGAATAAAGAGACCTATGTGAGAATGGCCAGTGCTGCACCTGCTGGCTGTACTAGACATGCTGCTGCCTGAGTGTGCCTCTCACAGGTCCCCTCCGTTATTTCACCCGAGATAACTGAGTCTGAATTTTTCTCAAGTCAACCCCCCTTGGTGCCACCTCCCTCTGGGCAAAGGCTGTGGGGACCCAGGTCCCCACAGAAGCCATTTATTCTTTTTTCACAATTTACATAGTAGACTTCTTATCCTTTTCCTAGTTCTATAGAATTTCTAAACTATAATTTTTCTTCTCTGAGGAGTTGGGAAAAGCCAGATACCCTGTCACTACTGCCTTCACAGTCATGACACAGTGCTAATTTATGACTTAGCACATGAGTTATCAAAAGGCAAGATAGAGTAATGGTTACAGGCCTGGCCCCTGAGGTCAGGCTACCCATATTCAAACTCCAGTCCACAAGTACTTATGAGCTGTGTGATTTAGAAAAATTGTCCAAACTTGCTGTGCCTGTTTCCTCATCTAAGCAAAAGAGATAATAAGCTGGGCATGGCGGGACACATGCCAGTCCACTACTGACACACATCCTACTTTGGAGGCTGAGGTAGGAAAATCACTTGAGCCCAGGAATTTAAGTGTGCAGTGAGCTATGATTGAGCCACTGTACTCCAAGCCTGGGAAAAGGAAGGAAGGAAGGGAGGGAGGGAAGAGGAAGAGAGATGGAGAGAGGGAGAGGAAGAAAAAGAAAGGATAGGATAGGTATGTTTCAATAATTCCACATGCTGGCAGGGAACTGAAACCCGCTGTTCGGTTATGAACAGAACTGTGCCTGGTCCTTTTGATGAAGTGGATTTTTTGACCTTCTCTGGGGGAGCAGAATGGGAAGGAGAAGTTGAGTTAAGCCATTTGAGGCCCTCCTGGTTTGACCACATGTCAAGGCAGAGGACAATATTGAGCCTTAATTTCAGGCTTTACATCACATTACTTCAGGGCAATATTTCCGAGTGTGTATTATGGAGAGATAGAAAGGAAAGATAGAAATATTCTCCCTGAGGGACTTTATTCATAATCGCTGTGAGTTGTGCAGAAATCATTATAAGGTGTACTTTTTTACTCCCAGTGAAGTGAAATGAAGTTAGAGGGAACTTTAACCTCACTGCCATGGAGACCACATTTCTCACTTACGGGGAAAGGGGGTTTACATGAGGATTTCTTCAGGTGATAAGGCACCTGACCATTGGCAATCCCAATATATTTGTTCAACAAATCATAAGGATTTCCTGGGACTGACTAGCCAAAAAGGGGAAGCTTGAGATCATAATGCTTCTTTGAGGGGAGTCATTCCCTACCCCCTCATTCAAAGCCTGGAAGTTCTGCTTTGGAAGTCCCTCATGGCACACTGAGCCTCCCCATCAGAGAAACTATTGCCATTTACAGTTATGCATAATTTATGTGTTCCCTGAAAGTGAGCATCATGAGGTATTAATAGAAAGCATTGCTGTGCCCTGGGTACTGAATACACCAAGAACTCTACGTATTTACAGAATAAGTAGAGCTATTGTAATGTTAGAGTAATGGTTACAGGCCTGGCCCCTGAGGTTGGGCTGCCCACACTCAAACTCCAGTGCACTACTAACACACACCCATATGACTTGCCATGTGTAGCAAATTCCTATCATTTTAAGATATCTTAGCATCCATTCTGAATATGGATTTAGAAGCAGAGAAGCAGAAGCAGAGCTCAGTCACCCTTGACATAGTTTCAAGTTCTCCACCCCCTCCCATTCCCCAGTGTGGTCAATCCAGACACCTGCCTTACACGACTGCCTCCTGGTGACCACCTCCCTATGGGACAGCTACAAACAACCTACAGAGTCCCCCACTGTACTCCATACCCCACATGGACTGCAGATATACCACAGTGACTGCCTCTCAATTATAGCATGACCCTGAGGAACTCATGCCTGCTTGCTTTAAACTGATCGACTAGAATAGCAGTCTCCAACCTTTAGGCATGCAAGGACCAATTTCATGGAGGGAAGGGAAATCTGATGGGAAGCAGAGCCCAGATGGTGATGCATGAGGGATGGCGATCGGCTGTAAATACAGGTGAAGCTTCACTTGCTCACCTGTTGCTCACCTCCTGATATGTGGCCTGGTTCCTAACAGGTCATGGACTGGTCCCAGTCTATAGCGCAGGGGTTGGGGAACACAGAATTAGAGTGTTAGCTGGGCACAGTGGTTCATGTCTATGATCTGAGCACCTTGAGAAACTTGAGCACTTTAGCTCGGGAGTTCAAGACCAGGCAGAGCAAGAGGGAGACTCCATCTCTACTAAAATCTATAACACAACTATAATCCCAGCTACTCAGGAAGCTTGAGGCAGAAGGATCACTTGAGCCCAGGAGTTTGAGGTTGCAGTGAGCTATGTTGATGCCACTGCACTCTACCCAGAGTAACAGAGCAAGATTATCTCTAAATAAATAAAGCCCCATAGGAAACCTGCTCAGGTAACATGCTGGTCCTCAGTAAAGGCTTTTACCCACAGGTTCTCTCTCTCTCTCTCTCTCTGTCTCTCTGTCTGTCTGTCTGTCTCTCATATATATATATCTGTCTCTCCATGCTCCTTCTCCCATCATCTGCTGGCTGACCATGTGTGTCCCATATGGCTCCCTCTGTTAGCCTGCAAGGCATTCTGACCACTTCTCTTTGGGATCTGTAAGTAGTAAACTGCTTCTATAATTTCCTGTGTTTTGTTGAGCTGCCTCTTCTGTGTCTCATCTGACCAACACATCTGAAAGTAATAAGTAATTTCTTTCCCAGTCAGGGATCTCTAGAGAGTGGCTAACTTGGTAGGAATAAACTGGGCATAGGTCAGATAAAAGCCACAAAGGTATCTTCCAGTATGATCAAGTTTCCTATTAGAGGAACTTCTGGTCATAGGTTGGACACTTAGGCATTAGACTGTACACCAGGATAAAGATGTCTTCTGTGAAAGGCCATACTATTAACACCCACAACCAAATCCCTGAAGCCTCATCAGGGCAGGGTTAGAGCTTACAGCCAGTCTCCAGAGAGAAACCTCAAGACCAAATTAAAAAGCAATCACAACACCATGGTTTCTAACTTAATGGAATCAGTAAAGAAGAGGCTGGCCAACCATCTTCGTTTGGCCAAGACTTAGAGGGGTTTGAGGATACAGGACTTGTGGTCCCGTGGGCAAATCAAGGTGATTTAGTCACTTTATTAGTATGTTTGGGCTACCATAACAAAAAGTACCCTCCTATAAACAACAGAAATGTACTGCTCACAGTTTGGAGGCTGGAAAATCCAAGATCAAGGCACCAGCAAATTTGGTGTCTGGTGATGGTCCACTTTGTCACAAAGAGTACTTTCCTGCTATATCCTCACACGGCAAAAGGGACAAGGCAGCCCTGGTACTTCTTTTATAAGGACATTAATCCCATTCATGAGGGTTCTGCCGTCATGACCTAATTACCTCCCCAAAGGCCCCCACTTCCTAATACCATCACCTTGGGGGGTTAGAGTTTCCACATATTAATTTTGGAGGGGACATAAACATTCAGACCATAGCAGTCACCCTGTAATAAGGGGCTAACTGACAACAGAATAACTTACCTGAGCCTCCTCTGAGAAGAGAGATTCTTTTTTTTTTGAGACAGGGTCTTGCTCTATCATCCAGGTTGCAGTACAGTGACATCATCATAGCTCACTGCAACCTCAAACTTCTGGGCTCAAGTGATTCTCCTACCTCAGCCTCCCAAGTAGCTGGTACTACAGGTACACACCACCATGCTTGACTGATTTTTCTACTTTTTGTAGAGACGGGGTCTTACTCTTGCTTAAGCTGGTCTTGAACTCTTGGCCTCAAGCAATCCTCAAGCCTGGGCCTCCCTGAGCGTTAGGATTGCTAGTGTGAGCTACAGTGCCAGGCCAAGAGGTACTTTTGGGTTCTCTGGTCCTTCCATTCATCAGACAGCCACTTCTCATGCAGTGCCAGCCTCATCCCCAAGGTATGATGGTGAAAAGGAGGGTCAAAATAAACGGCTTTGGTCATATTGGATGCCTGGTCACCAGAGCTGTTTTAACTCTGGCAAAGTGGATATTGTCGCCATCAATGACTCCTTCATTGATCTATCCATGGTCTACATGTTCCAGTGTGATTCCACCCATGGCAAATTCCATGGCACAGTCAAGGCTGAGAATAGGAAGCTTGTCATCAATGGAAATCCCATAACCATCCTCCAGGAGTGAGATCCCACAAAAATCAAATGGGGCAAGGAAGGCTCTGACTACATGTGGAGTCCACTGGCGTCTTCACCACCATGGAGAAGGCCAGGGCTTACCTACAGGGGGGTGCCAAAAGGGTCATCATCTCTACCCCTTCTGCTGATGCCCCCATGTTTGTGACAGGTGTGAACCACGAAAAGTACAAAAACAGCCTCAGTATTGCCAGCAAAATTTCTCCTGCCCCACCAACTGCTTGGCTTCCTTGTCCAAGGTCATCCATGACGACTTCAGCATTGTGGAGGGACTCATGATCATAGTCCGTGCCGTCACTCCCACTCAAAAGACTGTGAATGGCCCCTCTGGGAAGTTGTGGTGTGATGGTCATAGGGCTTTCCAGAACATCATCCCTGCCTCAACTTTTGCAGCCAAGGCTGTGGGCAAGGTAAGCTGAATGGGAAGCTCACTAGCATGGCCTTCTGTGTCCCCACTGCCAACATGTCAGTCATGGACCTCACCTGCTGTCTGGAGAAGGCTGCTAAATATGATGATATCAAGAAGGTGGTGAAGCGGGCATCAGAGGGCCTGCTCCGGGCATCCTGGGCTACACTGAGCACCAGGTCGTCTCCTCTGACTTCAACAGTGACACCCAGTCTTCCACCTTTGATGCTGGAGCTGGCATTGCCCTCAATGACCACTTTGTCAAACTCATTGCCTGGTATGACAATGAATTTGGCTACAGCAACGGGTGGTGAATCTTATAGCCCACATGGTCTCCAAGGAGTAAGAGCCCCTGTACCACCAGCCCCATCCAGAGCACAAGGGAGAGAGGCCCTTCGGTACCGGGGTGCCACTGCGCACTCAGTCCCCCAACTCACTGAGAATCTCCCCTTGACACAGTTTCCACACCAGACCCCCTGAAGAACAGGAAGGGCCTTGGGAGCCCCACCTTGTCATGTAACATCAATAAAGTTCCCTGTACTCAGTCAAAAAAAAGGTATTTTTGGAGTGGCTTGCCCACTATTACACTATTATCCTAGAGTGGTCTCTATTAAATGACAGGATTCTCCTTGGGTGTTTTTGATTCACACTATTAACAAGTGCCATCACTTGATCATATTCAGTAGGAGTCCTGCAGGCCTTAACTGAAGATTGGGGAAGCATTCCTCCAGAATGGGTTTACCTTGCTTCTGCTGGGAGCTGGGGCCACCGCCAACCTTGCCTCCTTTGAGTCATCTCCACGTGGGAGCCCACAGAGATGCCTAACATCTTGTAAGGCCAATGTCTCCAAGAGTGTATCCCTTCCTCAGTTTAGTTGTTACACAGCTGGAAGTGCTCGAAGTGCTTCTTCAGCTTAGTGTTGCACTGTTATTACATCTGGGGCACAAAGTAATGTGCCCTGGGCCTTTAGTCTCTCAAAGTCTTAGAAAAGCAAATTTCTCTTCATCTCAACATAGTGTCCAAAATAGTTCAAGGATGCTGTTGGGACAAGCATCTAAGCTAATCCTCCCTTTTCTCTGGAGTCTCCGGGATCCATATGCCAAACATCTCCTTCCTTCTGCAAACAAAAGCTAGAAGCCCTCATGCAGAGGGATTATTTTTTCCAATAACATAGGACCATCAGCAGGCTTAGGTTAAGGATTTTGAGAGATAGATCTTGAGAGGCTACAAACCTTCCTTCCTTATTTATTTATTGAGACGTTCTGTCTCTTGGTTGTCTGGGCCATAATATAGTGATTTCAACATAGCTCACTGCAACTTCAAACTCCTGAGTGCAAATACTCTTGCTTCAGCCTCCCAAGTAGCTGAGACTACAGGCACACGTCAGGTAATTTTTCTATGTGTTGCAAAGATGGGGTCTTACTCATCCTCAGGCTGATCTCAAATTCCTGAGGGTGAGCAATACTCCCTCCTCAGCCTCCCAGGGTGCTATGATTAGAAGCATGAGCCACTGAGCCCCACCCCTTCTTTAGTTTTTAAAGAAGAATGTCACATTCTGGCTTCAGGCTTAGCTCAATCCAGGTGCTCAAACAATGTCAGGAATCTATTTCTTTCCATTTTCATCCCTGCTCTCTCTTGTGTTGACTTCATCAGCTGTCAAGCTCTCCATAGTGTAGACAGTTCCATTCCTCAATATTAGCAATTCTAACAGAAGTCCTAGGATTAAGTCTCATTAGCCATCTTGAGCTATGTGTTCATGGTTGAGCTATGGGCAGAAGGATGGAATGCACTGATTCGGCCAGCCTTATGTCCCCAATTCTAAACTTGGCCCCTCTCAAGCTAAATGGATGTGAATGAGACAAAAGCTCCCCAAAGGAAAATCAGAAGAAAAAGGAATGGATGTAGGAAGGAAAACCCACTACAGCAACACTACGCAAGTCATTAAGGCTTACTCAAATACAGTGTTCATAAATTAAAAATAGAAAGTTACTGTAATTTATTGGGCACTCTATTTTAGTATTCCACCTAGAAACCTGCATACAATAAATCACAGCATTGTGCACAAGAATACACCAATAGTATAAATTTCCACAATTTCCTGGGGGAACATTTTGTCCTCGTGTTATCTTGAATTGGCCATGGTTTTCAACCGCCGTTCTTTTTGCTTAGCTAATGATAAATTGCTGTTTAGCTTGTTGTTAGCAATTTAATTTGTTGTGGGTTGTTTGGCAAATCCTGCAGTGTTTAATAATACTCATTTGCATCAGCAGTATTTTGGGTCTATAATTGTTCAATAAATAGAGTTTAAATCATGTAGGCATTGGGCAAAAATAGGAATCATCTGTACTCTTATTGCTAAAGCAGATGTACCCATAATTCCCCAACTTTTAAAATGCTTTTAGGATAACATTCCACTTGTAATCACCTAATTGTCTTTCCTCTGGAAAGTAGGAGCAGGTGGGATCTTGATTCCCTCCTAACTAGGCTGGAGATAAAAAAGATTTTTAGAGCTGATGGCTTTGAGGACTTTACAGAGACCACTTTTAATACATTGGAAAGTTTATGTAGTAGAAAGTATCAGAGTATACATTTTTAAAACCGGTCTTAAATTGTGGAGGGTCTTGAAAACTTAATCTAAAACAAAGGCTGGCAAATTTCTTCTACAAAGGACCAGATAGTAGATGTTTGTGGCTTTGTATGCTATGTGATCTCTGTCATTATGACTCAACTCTGAGGCTGTATCACAGAAACAGCCATAGGCAATACATACATGAATGGGCATGGCAGTCCTCCAAGAAAACTTTAATTGCAAAAACAAGCAGCAGCCAAATTTGGCCCAAGGGCCCTAGTTTGTCAAACCCTGGTGTAGGAGTTCGAATTTCTTTCTAATGAACCACTGAGAATGTTGCAGATATAAATTTCAGCCCCCAACTTAAATACTTAAAACATATAACCTTAGGTTTCTGTAACTGGATTCCACTGTTTAAATCCCCATTCCTCAGGGGTGATGGAAATTTCATCTCAGCCAATTTAGTGTGCTTCTGTACTTTTCCTTGGTGCCTTGGTGCTGCATCCCTAGGTCTTGGCTAGTGCATAGGATCTGGGAGGCAGAAGGGTAGGATAAGTTGCCAAGTCATTGTCTTTCCATGATATAGACACTGAGGTGTTTGTTCCTCATCATTGTGATTCTTGGTCATTGGTTGCTATGGGTTGAATTATGTCTTCCCCCAAAAAATATATGTTTGAGTCTAACCTCTAGTACCTCAAAATATGACCATCTTAGAGTAGTTACAGATGAAATTAGTTAAGATGAGGTTCTACTAGAGTAGGGTATGCCCTTAATCCAATCTAACAAGTGTCCTTTAAAGAAAAGAAGAAGAGGCCAGGTTTAGTGGCTCACAACTATAATCCCAGCCCTTTGGAAGGATAAGGCAGGAGGATAATTTGAGGCCAGGAGTTTGAGACCAACCTGTGCAAGAGTGAGACTCTGTTTCTACAAAAAAAGTAGAAAAATGAGCCAAGTGTCCTGGCATGTGTAGTTCCAGCTACTTGGGAAGCTGAGACAAGAGGATTACTTGAGCCTAGGAGCTATGATGAGGCCACTCCACTCTAGTGCAGGTGGCAGTGAGACCTTGTCTCCAAAAAAAAAAAGAAAAAGAAGAAAAGACACAGATATACAAGGGGAAAACACCGAATGCCAAGTAACAGCAAGGTAGAGACTGAAGTGCTTCTGCAAACTAAGGAACACCAACATGGACAAACCATCAAAAACTAGAAAGAGGCAAAGGAGGAATCTTCTCTACAGGTTTTAGGAAATGGGACCATGCAACATCTCGATTTCAGGCTTCTAGCCTCCAGAACTCCAAGGTAAGAAATTTTTTTGTTCTAAGCACACAATCTGTGTTATTTATTAATGGCAGCCCCTAGAAATCATCACATTGGCCAATGCTAGTCATTGCTAGATCCACTCTTGTTTTCAACTCTTCAGAGCCACCAGATGTCTGAGCCACAACCCTGTCCTGAGTCCATTTCCTTCTCCTTCCAAAGTAATAAATAACATGGTATCCAGAAACACAGCTGCCTAGCTTGACGTCTCCCAGTCTCCTAGTCTCCCAGTTAGGTGGAGTCACATGACTGAGTTCTCACACAGGAGGAAATTAGGAAGTGATGTGTTTTACTTCCTGGTTTGAGTATTACGACATCACAAACACTTCCTGAATAGTCTCTTCCCCCTTCCTGGTGGCTATAACTGAGACTTAGTGAGGATCTAGCATTGACCACATAGACAAAGCAATGCTGCATGCAGAACAGGGGACTGTAAACATAGCTGCACATTGGAACCTCCTGGGAAATTTTTCAAACTCATGCCCACCCACCAACCTAGAACAAATTAAATCAGAATCTTGGAGGGTGAGGCCCAAGCACCAGTATTTTATTTTGGAGACAGGGTGTTCTTCTGTCACCCTGCCTAGAGAACAATAGATTCATGCTAGTTCATTGCAACCTCAAACTCCTGGGCTCAAGCAATGGTCCTACTCACCCTCTCAAATAACTAGGACTACAGGTGTGCATCGCACTGGCTAATTTTTCTAACTTTTTTTTTTGAGACTGAGTCTCACTATGTCATTCTCAGTAGAATGCTAAGGCATCATAGCTCACAGCAACCTCAAACTTTTGGGCTTAAGCAATTCTCCTGCCTCAGCCTCCCAAGTAGCTGGGACTACAGGCACCCACCATGAAACTTGGCTAATTTAGAGATGAGGTCTCATTCTGGCTCAGGCTGGTCTTGAACCTGTGAGCTCAGGCAATCCACTTGCCTCGCCCTCCCAGAGTGCTAGGATTACAGGCATGAGCCACAGCATCTGGCCCTAATTTTTCTAATTTTTAAAGAGATGGGGTCTTGCTCTTGCTCAGACTTGTCTTGAACTCCTGGCCTCAATCTTTCTGCCTCAGCCTTCCAAGGTGCTAGGATTACGGTGTGAGTCCCTATACCCAACCACCAGTATTTTTTTTATAGCTTTCCAGGTGGTTCCAATGTGTGGCCAAGTTGGAAACAAGTGTCTCGAAGGAGACTATAATGAGAAGAGGAGACTGGGAACCTAAGTGACCTCTATGAGCTGCCTTGCCAAACTGGACCATTGGCATTGGGTGAGGGACTCTGGCTTTCCAAGAAAACAGATCACTCACATTTATAACATTAACTTCCAGGACAAGATAAACTCAAAAAATTGCATGTTAGTTTAGCCACAACTGAGGTGGAGGTTTCTGACAGAGCAGGATTTTATTTAAAAAGGCTGGAAGAACTGTTTGTTTATTTGTTTTTCTCTTTTCTTACCACCTCACTCAGCTACAACAGGATCTGAAAGAACTTTTAATACCTCCTGACCATTTCATTCCTCTTGTATTTCTTGGAGTCTCCACTCGTGCATCCTGTCTACCTCCACTGATTTTCAAACATGTCATCCAATTTTCATTCCTTCAAATAACATTTATAGCTCAGGCATTGTACTGAGCACTTTCCACTTAATAATAAATTTAATTCTCATGCAATGAACTGAGGTGAGCATTGTTATCACCACATTGTACAGGTAAGAATTCTGAGACTCTCCAACAACTTTTAGCAGTGGATTAAAAAAAAAAAAAACCAAGAAAAGAGAGACTTAAAAATATGACCTAAGTAAACAAGTTCTACCTGGGTCACAGTCAGTGCATTTAGTCAGATATACTGTACTCTCATTCCTCAGGAATTTTATTTTTTATTTATTTATTTTTATTTTTTTGGAGACAGAGCCTCAAGCTATCCCCCTGGGTAGAGTGCCATGACATCACAGCTCATAGCAACCTCCAACTCCTGGGCTCAAGCGAGTCTCCTGCCTCTGCCTCCCAAGTAGCTCGGACCACAGGTGCCCGCCACAACGCCCGGCCATTTTTTGGTTGCAGCCATCATTGTTGTTTGGCGGGCCCGGGCTGGGGATTCGAACCCGCCACCTTAGGTGTATGTGACTGGCGCCTTAGCCGCTTGAGCCACAGGCGCCGAGCCCCTCAGGAATTTTATTAACAACTTTTGTTAAAATGTCACATTTTATATGTTCAATATGCCTTCAAAAATGTTGTATGCAGGATATACATGAAGTAAGTATGGAAATCAATGAATTTAAGACTTGCAAAGACTGTGTAGGTGATTTTTTATTTGGTTCCTTTGTTTTAAATATGAGAAAACTTGAGATTTCACCGATCCATGTATCATTCATTTAGTAGCAATAAAGGTTCACCCTTACTGAGACCTCACTGTGGTCAGACACTGTTCTAGGCCCCTTGCAAGTATTTCCTTATGAAACCCCTAGACATCCTATGGTGACCCTCGGCAGTAATAGTGGAAGACAGAAGGCACTGAAATGGTATCTTGACAGAGTTGGAGCAAAAGCCATTCTCCCCTAAAGACCTTTGGCAGCTTTGGTGCCATGAGGGATGAGGAAGGTCACCATGGACGACCCCTGGGCCATGACAGCCTAAAGAGCAAGGCACCCATGGAAAGTACTGAAAGTAGAGAAGACAGCAAGATGGCTGCCACTGGAACTTTAACAGCAGTAAATCTGTTGTGAACAAACTTTTTCCTGAACACAAATGAAATATCCCCTCAGAATTCTCCAATGAAATATCAAAAACTTGTGGAGATTTAGTTCCTCCATGTGTAAAATAATGAGTTATTGAAATTCAGGCATTAACGTTAACGGGGCCTTATTTGTATTCACAGTTTAATTGGGACTGGACTTTTTGGCTGCTCAGCTCTTCTAACTGACCAATACACTCTAGATTTTGTTTACAAACTCTGACTCATGTTAAAAACTGAATCTGTTTCTCTCAAATATACTCTAATGCCCAGATAGTAATTGAGTGTGTTAGCATATAATCAAGATTCTGAAACAAAGACCTCAAGATATTGAAGAAATTAATATCTTGACTCAAGAAAATAATGGCTCAAATAACAAGTTTTAATTCTTTTGCACATGAGTCCCGAAGAAGGTTGATGGTCCCACACAGCCAATGACCTGTGACTCCATTGCACAAGGTCATTGAAGGACCCAGCTTTCTATCTCATTGCTCCACCATCATCTGAGAATGTCTTGATCCACGTGCCCAACCTGGCTCACCACCATGTCCTTATTCCATTATCAAGAAGAGGGGAAAAGGCTGAGTATGGTGATGGTGGTTCATGCCTGTAATTCCAGCACTTTGGGAGGCCAAGGTGAGAGGATCACTTGAGCCTAGCAGTTCTACAACAGCCTGAGCAACATAGCAAGACCCTCATCTCTACAAAAAAAGTTTTAGAAAAGTTAGCCCATCATGGTGACACTCACCTATAGTCCCAGCTATCCAGGAGGATAAGAAGGATCACTTGAGCCCAAGAGTTTGAGGTTGAAGTAAGCTATGATCATGCCACTGTACTCTAGCCCTGGCAACAGAGTAAGATCCTGTCTCCAAAATTAATTAACTGTCAATTTAAAAATATAAAAACAAGAAGGGTGAAAGAGAAAAAGTGGAAGAAAGCATTTTCTTCTTTTAAGGACACAACACAGAAGTTACATTATTGTTTCTACTCATATTCCATTGCTGGGACCTTGATCATATGGCCTTATGTAGCTGCAAGAGGAGCTGGGAAGTATAGCCTCCAAATGAGTAACCATATGGTCTGCCAATACTCAAGGGAGTTTTATTGCCAAAAGTATGAAGGTGAGAGAGATTCCTGGGACAGATGACAATGCCTGCCCTTGAGGGCGGGAGATCATGCTGGGACTAACTCAAAATTGTTCTCGAATAATAATAATAATAATAATAATAGTTAACATTTACTTATGATGAGCCAAGCTCCATTTTAAGTACTTTACTTGAATTAACTCATTTAATCCTCAACTCCATGAGATAGTTACTTTAATTAATCATAGTTCACAAATGGAAAAATAAAAACATAGAAAGGCTAATTAATATGATGCATATCTACCAAGTGGTACAACTAGAGTTTAAAACGTTTTAGCCAAAGTGATAAGAAAATTCACTTCTAATTCACAGTGAATTTGCATGCACCTATAAAGTGATTATTTGTGGGAATGGAAGGGACATTTCTAGGACTATGAACAAGAAAGCTAGCAAAGCAACTGATTTCCAGTTTAGTACAAAGAATCAAACTGTTTACCAACTAGAGAAAAAACATCCACCTTCTTGGTTCATCTCTAAAAGCAAGCACTTTGAGAACATAATCCATTTGCCCCTGGGATGAAGTCAGAGCAATTTCAATCTCAGGATTTAATTTTTCTGCCAAATATGGGCTCAATTACTAGACCCCTTGGCTAGAAATCTTCAGAATCCAGACAATGTTCCTTTCTGGTCCCTAATGTACAGATAATTTTTTTTTTTTATTAATTGATTTCTGTGTACATTGATGCCAACATGGGGTACATTGTGCTGTTTCATATACAATTTGAAACATCTTCATCAAGCTGGTTAACATAACTTTCATATCATTTGGTTAATCATTGTATCAA
>CAUYQV010181553.1:0-22367 GCA_963574575.1 Galagoides demidoff
CAAAAAACAAAAAAACAGCTTTGCCAACTTGCCCTGGCCATGGAGGCCCACTTGCTGTCTATGGCAGACATAATGTCACTCTGCAAGTCTGTATCTTGCTCTGGCTCTCGCCACAATGCCCAGCTATTTTTTGGTTGCAGCCGTCATTGTTGTTTGGTGGGCCCAGGCTGGATTCGAACCCGCCACCTTGGGTGTACGTGGCTGGCACCTTAGCCACTTGAGCCACAGGCACTGATCCTACTTTACTTTTCCTCAATAAACTTTGTTCCGTGCTTGTTTTAACAAAAAAAATCTTTTTATTTATTTATTTTATTATTATTATTATTTTTTAAGAGACAGAATCTCACTTTGTCACCCTCAGTAGAATGCTATAGCGTCACAACTCAGAGCAACCTACAACTCCTGGGCTTAGGCAATTCTCTTGCCTCCGCCTCCCAAGTAGCTGAGATCACAGGCGCCCGCCACAACGCCTAGCTATTTTTTGTTGCAGTTTGGCCAGGGCTGGGTTTGAACTTGCCACACTTGGTATATGGAGGCAGCGCCCTACTCACTGAGCCACAGGCACCAATTGACAAAAAAATCCTTTTAAAATGATTGTTGCAGACATTGTTGGTGTCCCACCCAGATACACTTTCCAAGCTAACATGCCCATCCCCAGTTGCTGCCTTGCTGAAGGATGGGGCTCAAATGTCACCTCCAGACATTTGCCCTTGGCTAGCAGGCCACTTCTGGAAACCACCTGGAAGGTCACACCCCCACCAATAGGGTAGCAAATGACTGCCTGATTTAGGCACACAAAAGGCCGCCCCTTTGTCTTGGGGCGTCTCTGTGGCTCAATTTACACTCCAGGGCCCATCCCCAAATTAAGCCAAGACAGCACTTGGCCTGGGGCCGCGCGCTTGGGCCCCCCCCCTTTACAATCCTGCTTCCCCCAAAGGGCCCTGGTTCCCTAAACCATGTGCCTCACACACATTGGAATTGATTTTCCTGCCTCAGCCTCCCAAGTAGATGGGACTATAAGTGCCCAACACCACACGCAAATGAATTTTCTATTTTTTGTTAGAGATCAGGTCTTGCTGTGTCATGAACTCTTAGCCTGAAGCCATCCACCCACCTCAGACTCCCAGACTGCTAGAATTACCTGTGTGAGCCACAACACCCGGTCAGTCCTTACTTCTTAACTTCAGGGGCTCCAGGCTTAGACCAGGAAGTCTGTGTCTGATTGGCTGAGCCTGCCAGTGCACCTGCTGCCCCACCAATGCTCTGACTACCTATAGGCTGGAAGGAGTGAGGGTCTGTTATTTTCAGCCTCAACTGTGAGACATGGGCTCTAGAACCCAGGAAATAGAGCATTTTCTTTAGAAAGAGAGTTAACCAACCAGGCAACCAAAAGAGACAAAATTTTACAATTGTATCACACCTTCCCCTCTATCCTTAAATAACCGATGCCACTGGGTTCCACTGGGAACCAATACCTTCCTCTTTTGTCCAACTCTCACCTGATGTAAGACGGATTCTAAGAAATGGAGCCCCTGGCTCGGCACCTGTGGCTCAAGTGGCTAAGGTGCCAGCCACGTACATCTGAGGTGGTGGGTTCGAATCCAGCCCGGGCCTGCCAAACAACAATGACGGCTGCAACCAAAAAAAATAGCCAAGTATTGTGGCAGGCGCCTGTGGTCCCAGCTACTTGGGAGGCGGAGGCAGGAGACTCGTTTGAGCCCAGGAGTTGGAGGTTGCTGTGAGCTGTGATGCCATGGCACTCTACCCAGGGGACAGCTTATGACTCTGTCTCAAAAAAAAAAAGATAATAATAATCTGTGACCTCAAACAAACTGTGTTCTTTAAGTGAACATTGATCAGTGTCCTCTCTAAAATGAGAGGGTAGATTGGATTGTACAGCCCCACAGTTCTGGGCTTATAATACAATCAAGAGAATGGACCGCTGTCAAATCAGCAAAGTTTGTATTTTTATTTATTTATTAAATCATAGCTGTGTACATCAATGCAATCATGGGGTACAAGGTGCTGGCTTTATAAACAATTTGAAATATTTTCATCAAACTCATTAACATAGCCTTCATGGCATTTTCTTAGTTATTGTGTTAAGACATTTATATTCTACATAGTAAATTCCACATGTACCCTTGTAAGACGGATCATATGTGTGGTCCCACCAATTACCCTCTCTCCCCCCCTCCTACTCCCTTCCACTCCCTTCCCTCTCCCCTTTACCCATATTCTTGGGCTATAATTAGGATATAGCTTTCATATGAAAGCTGTAAATTGGTTTCATAGTAGGGCTGAGTACATTGAACACTTTTTCTTCCCTTCTTGAGATACTTTGCTAAGAAGAATATATTCTAGCTCCATCCATGCAATCACAAAAGAGGTACAGGCTCCATCTTCCTTTAAGGCTACATAATATTCCATGGTATACATATAACACAATTTATTGATCCATTTGTGGGTCAATGGACACTTGGGCTTCTTCCATGACACAGCAATTATGAATTGGGCTGCCATAAACATTCTGGTACAAATAACTTTGTTGTAGTGTGATTTTTGGTCTTCTGGATATATACTTCATAGATTTATAGGATCAAAGGGCGGGTCTATTTTTAGATCCCTAAGTGTTCTCCAAACATCTTTCCAAAAGGAACATATCAGTTTGCAATCCCACCAGCAGTGTAGAAGTGTTCCCTTTTCTCCACATCCATGCCAACATCTCTGGTTTTGGGATTTTGTGATATGGGCTAATCTTATTGGAGTTAGATGATATCTCAAAGTACTTTTGATTTGCATTTCTCTGATGATTAAAGATGGTGAGCATTTTTTCATATGTCTGAAGATCTTGTACCTGTCTTCTTCACAGAAGTTTCTCTTCAAGTCCCTTGCCCACCCTGAAATGGGATCCCTTGTTCTTTTCTTGCTAATATGTTTGAGTTCTCTGTGGATTCTGGTTATTAAACCTTTCTCAGAAACATAACCTGCAAATCTTCTCCCATTCTGAGGGTTGTCTGCTTACTTTACTTACTGTGTTCTTGGCTGTGCAGAAGCTTTTTAGTTTGACCAGGTCCCAGTAGTGTATTTTTGATGTTGCTTCAATTGCCTGGAAGGGGGGGGTCTTCCTCATAAAATATTCACCCAGGCCGATTTCTTCAAGTGTTTTCCCTGCATGTTCTTCTAGTATTTTTAT
This sequence comes from Galagoides demidoff, assembly GCA_963574575.1. Lineage (NCBI taxonomy): Eukaryota > Metazoa > Chordata > Mammalia > Primates > Galagidae > Galagoides > Galagoides demidoff. The sequence continues at coordinate 3,197 of CAUYQV010181553.1, forward strand.
AGTTTTATGTCTTAAATTTAAATCTTTAATCCAGTGAGAGTCTAAGTTAATGGTGAAAGGTGTGGGTCCAGTTTCAGTCTTCTACAGGTTGCCAGCCAGTTCACCCAGCACCATTTATTAAATAGGGAATCTTTTCCCCATTGAATGTTTTGAATTGGCTTGTCAAAGATCAAATAATGGTAAGTAGCTGGGTTCATCTCTTGGTTCTCTATTCTGTTCCATACATCTACCACTCTGTTTTTGTACCAGTACCATGCTGTTTTGATCACTATTGATTTATAGTATAGACTGAGATCTGATAGAGTGATTTCTCCTGCTTTGTTTTAATTTCTGAGTAATGTCTTGGCTATTTGAAGTTTTTTCTGATTCCATATAAAACGAAGTATTTTTTTTGAGCTCTTTAAAGTATGACAGTGGAGCTTTAATAGGGATTGCATTAAAATTGTATATTGCTTTGGGTAGTATGGACATTTTAACAATGTTGATTCTTCCCAGCCATGAGCATGGTATGTTTTTCTATTTGTTAACATCTTCAGCTATTTATTTTCTTAGAGTTTCATAGTTCTCTTTATAGAGATCTTTCATGTCCTTTGTTAGGTAAACTCCCAAATATTTCATCTTCTTGGGCACCACTGTGAATGGAAGAGTCCTCCTTGACTGTTTTTTCAGCTTGACTATTGTTGGTATATATAAAGGCTACAGATTTATGAGTATTTATTTTGTAACCTGAGACACTGCTGTATTCCTTGATCACTACTAAGAGTTTTATAGTTGAATCCCTGGTGTTTTCCAGATATACAATCATATCATCTGCAAAGAGTGAAAGTTTGATCTCTTCTGACACTATGTGGATACACTTGATTGCCTTTTCTTGCCTAATTGCAATGGCTAAGATTTCTATTACAATGTTAAAAAGCAGTGAAGACAATGGGAAACCTTGCCTGGTTTCTGATCTGAGTGGAAATGATTTCAGTTTAACTCCATTCAATATGATATTGGCTGTGGATTTGCTGTGGATGGTCTCTATCAATTTAAGAAACGTTCCTTCTCTAGCCATTTTCTTAAGTGTTCTGATCATGAAAGATGCTGGATATTATCAAAAGCTTTTTTTGCATCAATTGAGAGAATCATATGATCTTTGTTTTTTAATTTGTTTATGTGATGAATTATATTTATAAATTTACATATAGTGAACCAGCCTTGAGACCCTCGGATAAAACCCACTTGGTCATGGAGTAAATTTGTTTGATGTGTTCCTGGATTCTGTTTACTAGGATCTTGTTGAATGTTTTTGCATAAATATTCATTAGTGATATTGGTCTATAATTTTCTTTTCTTGTTGGGTCTTTTTCTGGTTTGGGGATCAAGGTGATGTTTGCTTCATAGAATGTATTGGGTAGTATTCCTTCTTTTTGTATATTTTGAAAAAGGTTGAGTAATATAGGTACTAGTTCCTCTTTAAAGGTTTGGTAGAATTCTGACATGAAGCCATCTGGTCCTGGGCTTTTCTTTTAAGGGAGATTTTGTATAGATGATGATATTTCAGAACTCGATATAGGTTTGTTCAAAATTTCCACTTCATTCTGGCTGTCTTGGAAGGTGGTATGCTTCCAAGTATTGGTCAATTTCCTTCAGATTTTCATATTTCTGAGAATGGAGTTTCTTGTAATATTCTTTAAGGATTTTTTAATTTCTGAGGAGTCTGTTGATATTTGGCCCTTACCATTTCTGATTGATAAATTAGAGATTTTACTTTTTTTCCTGGTCAGTTTAGCCAAAGGTTTATCTATTTTATTGACCTTTTCAAAAAACCAATTTTTTGATTTATTGATCTGTTCTATAATCCTATTGTTTTCAATTTCATTTAATTCTGCTCTAATTTTGGTTATTTATTTTTTTCTGCTGGTTTTAGGATCGGAATGTTCTTCCTTTTTCAATTGCTTGAGATGACCTTTAAGTTGTTAACTTCCTTTCTTTCTGTTCTCTTGAGGAAGGCTTGCAGTGCTATAAATTTCCCTCTTAGGACCTTTGTGGTATCCCAGAGGTTCTGATAATTCATGTCTTCATTATCATTTTGTTCTAAAAAATTTGTAATTTTCTTAATCTCATCTATGACCCAGCTATCCATAAACATAAGTTTATTTAGTTTTCATATTTTTGTATGAGTATGCAGATTCCTGTTGTTAATGAGCTCAACTTTTATTCCATGATAGTCTAAGAAGATGCAAGGAATAATTTCTATTCTTTTAAATTTGCTGAGATTAGACTTGTGACCTAAGATGTGATCAATTTTGGAGTATGTTCCATGGGCTGATGAGAAAAATGTGTATTCAGTTTTCTTAGAATGAAATGTTCTGTAGATGTCTGTTAAATCCAATTGTTAAATGGCTAAGTTTAAGTCTAAAATTTCTGTGCTTAGCTTCTTTTGGAGGATCTATTCAACACTGCCAAAGGAATATTAAAATCTCCAACTATTATGGTACTGGAGGAAATCAACTTGCTCATGTCTGTTAGAGTCTCTCTTACAAATTGAGGCAAATTCTGGTTGGGTGCATAAATGTTAATAATTGAAATCTCGTTGTGTCGAGTGTTACCCTTAACAAAGGGTAATATGAAGTGATCATCTTTATCTTTCCTTACTTGTATAGGTTTAAAACCTATTGTGTCTGTGAATAAAATTGTGATACCTGCTTTTTTCCGCTTTCCATTTGCCTGAAATATAGATGACCATCCTTTTACCCTGAGAGTATATTTATCTTTTAAGGTAAGATGAGATTCTTGTATGCAGCAGATATCTGGCCTGAGTTTTTGTAGCCAGTCATCCAACCTGTGCCTCTTTATAGGGCAATTTAAGCCATTCACATTAATTGTAAATATTGATAAGCCTGGCAGAATTTTGGGTATCAAGTTTTTCAAAAGTCCAGTGGATGTTTTTAATCCTTTCTTCACTGTGGAAGTAGGAATTTGATCAAAAGTTTCTGAGTGAGTTTAATGTTGTGGTGGAGGATTGTGCTGGTCATTATGGAGGATAGGTCTGGGAATATCCTGGATAGCTGGTTTAGTTATGGCAGATTTCTTCAACATGTGTATGTCATTAAAGTATTTAATTTTTCCATCATAAATGAAACTCAGTTTAGCTGGATACAGGATCCTGGGTTGAAAGTTATTTTGTTTTAGGAAATTAAAAGTTGATGACCACCCTCTTCTAGCTTGAAAGGTTTCAGCAGAGAGATCTGCAGTCATTCTAATATTCTTCCCCTTGTAGCTTATGGTTTTCTTACATCTGGCTGCTTTCAGAATTTTCTCCTTCATTTTAACTTTGGCGAAGTTAATTATAATGTGCCCAGGAAATGTCTTATTTGGGTTAAGTCATGCTGGGGTTCTGAAACTGTCTGCATTCTGAATTTCAGAATCTCTTGGCATGTCTGGAAAGTTCTCCTTCATTATCTCCTGAAGAGCATCTGTGCCTTTCAAAACCATCTCATTGCTTTCAGGAATTCCTATAAAGTGGATATTACTTTTCTTGGAATTATCTCAGAGCTCTCTGAGAGAATGATCCATTTTTGCTCTCCACTTCTCTTCCTTTTTGAGTGTTTGGGAGCATTCAAAACTTTGTCCTCAATGTCAGAAATCCTTTCTTCTGCCTGCTTCATTCTGTTACTGAGCGATTCTACTGTATTTCTCAGATCTTTGAGGGCTGCAAATTCTTGTATCAATGTGTCAAAATCTTTGGTGATTTTGTCTTTGAATTCATTGCATTCTTGAGACAACTTTTGAAATGCTCCTTAAATTTCTAATTCTAACTTTACCTCCATTCTATTAACCTAATTTGTCAGATGTCAATTTCTGACATCTCAGCCATCTGTTTATGAATGGGATCTTCAGTTGTGTCTGCCATGTCATTCCTTGGGGGAGTTGATCTACTCTGGTTATTCATGTTACCAGAGTTTTTCTATTGATTCCACCCCATGATTATTTTATACCATTTGGCTAGATGAGCAGATAAGGAGAAGTTGGGGTGAGGGCTCCTGGAGTAGTGATTAACCAGCCCTTTTCCCAAAGAAAAGGTGTCTGTACCTTTTGTCCTAGAGCTTTGCAAAAGATCCATATAGTACTACAGCCTGAGACACTGGGGACTTACTTGGTGTGGTGAGGCTAAGTGGCTCTGTCTTGTTTTCAGCTGGTCTCTGTCCTACCCTAGTGAATCAGTTACTCTGGCTTGAAGTCTCAGCTGTGGAGAAATACCAGCAACTGAGTCACCCCACCCCCTATGGGCAACAACTGGAAAAGGAAAATCAAACCTCTCACAACCACACACCCAGGGTACCACTTTGGATAGTCCTCAGGTGATTGGCCCAGTTCACGAGATCCAAATCAATTATCCCAGTCAGCACCAGTCTCAGGAGGGAGAGTTCAAAAGGTCTCTGGCAACTAGATAGCAGGGGTCTGCTGGCAGCTCAAGTATGACTTGCTCTGATGCTCCATGAGGTCAGAAGGACCCACTCAGCAAATGAATTAGTCTGGGAAGTTTGATGCCTCCTTCCCCCATCTTGCACCTCTTCACACCCAGTCACTGTCACTCTGTCACACTTCTGTCACACTGCAGGGCTGTGACCCAATTCCCTCAGATGAGCAGATGCTCCAGGGGTTTGCACCTGCCTGAGTCACAGGAAGATCTATGTCTCCTTGACCAGGCCGCTGCTTTCTGCCACTATCCAGCAGAGGGACCTGAGGCCTGACTATCTTGGTGCTTAATGTAGAGTGAGGAGATTCACTCAGTTCCAGCCCCACCCTTGATTGATGTTGCTTACAGAACAGAACAATTTCATAGAATTTGTTTCTGTCTCAGCTATATTCCTCTGTGGATCAGATGCTGTTTGATTTCACAGAATCTGCAACTCAGCCCTGGTCTGTGCTGCTGCCCAGGGCTGGCATGTCTGTCTTGGCTGCAGTCTGTGTTGGGGTGGGGCTGGTTAGCACTCACACTCAGCTTTCAGTTCCAGCCTCTGCCCGCCTGCCTTTGTCTCAGCTATGATCCCCTGAAGGCTGGGTGCTTCTTAGGCTCACTAAAGCGGTCCTTCTGGTTCAACCCTACCCTGGGAGTATGCGGTCTCTGTGTGCGTCCCCACCACACCCTGCCCAGGCAGGTACCACCTCAAGCATACCATTTACTCACAGGGCCTGCGTTTCCATCCCAGACCTGTTCTGCCAGTGGCTGCCACTGGAGAAGATGCCTGGCTTCCTCTGGTTGCCCAAAGAGGCAGGGAGTATCTCTCCAAAATATCCCCAGGGGTGTGGGCCCTATTGTTCCCGCTGCTGCCGTTGCTGTTCTGTGCCGCAGGGCACTGTTTTTCCCTCTCCCATATGGTTCCTTCAGTTCACCTTCTTCTCCTTACTCCCATGCCACAGAATCAGCACAGACCATCAACAGCCCATGCCTTATCCATACCACTTGAGAAAATGCCCAAGAGTCTGGACTCCATGGGGAACAAGCCTCCAGATCTCAGGGTGAGAGTGGAGGGGAGTGCTGGGAGTTAAGAATTGGAGGTAGAGAATATATAGAGTTTTATGCCTAGCAGGAGGGAGCCATGGCACATTCCTAAGTCTACTCTAGGGAAGGAGTTCCAGTTTTTCGGGGGTCTCTCCCATGGGATAAAATAGGAGGGGATCTGAACTCTGCTCACTTGTTTATATGGAGTATACTGTGAGCCATTCTCATGGGGGAGGGGACTCCCATCCACTTGGCAATGGATTTTGTACCTACTGTTTGTTTCCTTGGGATGGTAGCTCGCCTCAGCAGGGTTGATGTGTGTTCTTCAACCTTCTCTCTTGGCTCAGCTCCAAACCATCTGCTTACTTGTTAAACGTCTGTCCTTTAACTCTCCTTCTGGATAGGAGCCTCTGTGGAAAGCTGGGTCCAGTCGTCCATCTTGCCTCTGCCCCTCCAGCAAAGTTTTACAGACAGCATTTAACTTTGTTTTATGTTGTAATGTCTCTTTGAGTGTGTTATAAAAATAAAACAGAACCTGGATCATGAGTTTGCAATTGAGCCCATCACTCCACAGTTTGGTCTTCTGTTCTTTGACTCAACTAATGAAATTAACATTTGTACAGGGTCTACCTCATGCCTGGCAGCATACTGGGTGTATTCTCAACAACCTCAGGCAGTATGAATGAGTAACTTACCCAATTTACTTGTTCTGCCTCTTCAAACTCAGTGAATTGGTTAACTTTCCCCAAACTGTCTTCTGAGGAATGCTAGTTCTCAGATATAGAGAAATGTTATCAGACCAAAGTATTCTGTGTGTAGAAAAGTTTGGGAAACATTGTATTAAACAGGATAAACAAGTTTCTATCTTCTGAGGCTCCTCTAAAACTGCGCTGAGCTGATACCATTAAGAATCTTCAATAAGGGAGAGAATGATTGGGATTTCCCAAACTTCCTGGACAAGAGAATAATTTTCACAGAGCATCTAGTAAAATAAGTATTCCAGTGACCATGCTTTAAGGAGCATCGGACTATGGGCTTAAAATTTTGTATTATGCAGAGGGTAAGAGGCCACCGCCTGACATAGAGTCAGTGGTGTTCATTAAATGTTAACAAAAAGGGAAGCCAAGCTGTGCTCATAATGAGCACTGTCTCTGGCTAGCAAGTGACCCTGCAGGCCCCACCACCTCCCCTTGGGTGAGGAAGGAGCAGATTGGGTCAGATGACCTCTGACATTCTGGGAGTGCATTTTCTGAAAAGGCATTCACAGCTTTTAACTAAATGTCCCTTTTCTTCATTTGTGACATTTTGGGAAGATGAATCATTTGGCAAGGATGGATTCTCATCCCTCTTCTAAGTACAGAAGCTTGTCAACAGGAGGTTTATTCAGTGAGCCTTTTGAGAATCCTCCCTTGTCCAGAATAACTGGCTGGTGTGTTTTATCCTGAGTCTGCAGGCACCTACCTCATTCTGGAATTCTGCCAATAGCCTCTTGCGATATTTGCATGAGCTGATATTTTTAAAAGTTGAAGGGTTCGGCTTTTCTTCCTTAATTGTAGAACCAGGGTAGGAATATCCCAAGAATGAGAATTATGTTTGGAAAATGGTGCGTTTGTATTGTCATTTTCTCATTTGTCATTATAAAAATAAAAAGCATCTTAAAATGCTAGTGATTTTACAATTATTACAGGAGGGTATGCTTGCCTTTTAAAAAGTAATTAACTTGAAAAAGAAAAGTCTGTCTTTTTTCCTTTTCTCTTTTCATTTTCTACCCTTTAGATAACCTTAATTTTTTTCTTAGCATAAAAAATAAATTATTCCTATAAAATATTTGGAAAATGATCATAGGTGGAAGATGGCCAACTAGAGGCAGCTTTCACCAGGGGCACCTTTCCAGAGGGAGAGATATTGGACAGAAGTAGACTCAGTGAAGCTGAAGGTGGGGATCTGAGCTTAGAAAGAAAATAGACAAGTGCACATCATCTTTGCTGAGGCAAACCATGACTCCAAGAAAGAGGATTCAAGAAAACAAATACCAGGTACAAAGCCCATTGCTAAGAGGATGAAAAACCCTTCCCCAAGTGGGAGACTCACTGTAGGCTCTCTGCAAGTGAGCAGGGAGCAAAAGACCTCTCATTTTACCGCACAGGGTAAACACCTCCTTCCCTAGGGAGGCCCCAGTTGTGAGCCTAGCCCTCATCCAGCTCAGTATAAAATTGAACAAATATTTTTTCCTACAATCCTGAACTACCAATACACCCTTCCTGCTTCACCTGGCTATCTGAATGTCTGCCTCTTGCAGATCCCAAAGTGGTTGACAATTCCCTGAGAGGCCTGGGCATTGTGTGGGCCACTGGGCAGCAACATGGAAACAGTGATTCCTGTGGAAGCAGGAGGGTTCTGGAGAGAGGGACACGTGATGATGGTGCAAGGACACCCCTGTTCTGACTTTGGCAGTGAACCGTCTGACTCCATCACTCACTGGAAGGAACCAGGCCCTAGACCCTTGAGGTTGCTGGTGGTGGTGCTCAGGGTAGGTGGGTAGAGAGGCACTGATACCTCTGGTCTGACTTTGGTGGGCACACTTTCCTGACTCCATTGCTCACTGGAGGGAACCAGGCTCCATCCCCTTGGGGTTGTGGGTTACAGGGTGTGACAAGGGCAGAGACACTGAAGCCCCCGATCTAACTTTGGCAGCACTATCCATTGCTCACCAGAAGGAACCAGGCTCTGGCTCCTTGGGTTTTCAGGATAGAACTGCTTGTGGAGTCCTACTACTGGGCTCCTGGAGACCCTTTGAACTCTTCTTGTTGATTAGTGATTGTCCTGCCCAGCACAATCAGATTAGAACTCTTGACCTAGGCTGTCTACTCGGGGACCCTAGGGAGAGGTATTGGACAGAAGTAGACTCAGTGAAGCTGAAGGTGGGGAGCTGAAGTTAAGCAGTGGTTGTTTTATAGCGAGGAGGGACTGATTCTCCTCCAGCTGTCACTTAGTGGGAAGCAAGGAGCCATAGTTGCGTGTATCTCTCACTAGCTGAGATTACAGCCTAATACCACAATTCATTAGGATTGGGTAGAGGTGGCTAACTTCAAAACAGAGCCATCTTGCACTATCTCACTAAGCAGGTCCTCAGAGTCTCTGGCTACAGCTCTGAAAGGGACCTTTGTAAGGATATAGGGGAAAAGCCACAATCCTTAACAGACATTTACAGAATATTTCATCCTATTAACACTGAACGTTTCATCCTAATTAAACTGAATACCCATTCTTATCATCAGCCCATGGATCATCCTCCAAGTCTAACCTCAACAAATGTAAAAGAATAGAAATTATTCCTTGTGTCTTCTCAGACCATCACAAAATAAAAATTGAATGCAAGAGCAACAGAAATCTTCATACTCAAACAAAGTCATGAAAACTAAATAACCTTAGGCTGAATGATAGCTGTGTAAAATAGGAGATCATCATTGATTAAGAAGGAAATCATCAGATTTGGGGAACAAAATGAAATGAAGACAAAAACTATCAAAACTTGTGGGATACTGCACAGGCAGTCCTAAGAGGGAAATTTATAGCATTAGAAGCCTTCATAAGGAAAGCCGAAAGAGAGAAAGTAAACAACCTAATGAGTCATCTCAAGCTACTGGAAAAGGAAGAACATTCTAATCCCAAACCCAACAAAAGAAAAGAAATAACCAAAATTATAGCAGAAATAAAAGAAATTTTAAAAAAGGAATCATTCAGAAGATCAATGAAACAAAAGTTGTTTCTTTGACAAGATTAATAAAATTGATAAATCTTTGTCTAGCCTAACCAGAAACAGAAAAGTAAAATCTCTAATAATGTCAATCAGAAATGATAAAGGGGAAATAACAACAAATACGACAGAAATTTAAGAAATTCTCAATAACTATAAAAACCTCTATTCTCAGAAATATGAAAATCTAGGGGAAATGGACCAATACCTGGAAGCACGCCACTTTCCAAGACTCAACCAGAAAGAATTAGAAATTTTGAATAGACCTATATCAAGCACTGAAATAGCATCAACTATACAAAATCTTCCCAAAAAGAAATGTCCAGATGCTTTCACATCAGATTTCTACCAAGCCTTCAGAAAACAACTAGTACCTATATTACATACTTCCACAACATGGAAAATGAAGCAGTCTTCCCCAACATATTTTATAAAGCAAATATCACCTTGCTCCCCAAACCAAGAAAGGATCCAACAAAGAAAGAAAACTATAAACCAATATCATTAATGAATATTGATGCAAAAATATTCAATAAGATCCTAATGTTCAAACAGGATTTAACTACACATCAAAATAATTATAAACCACGATCAAGTTGTTTTTATCCCAGGTTACAAGGTTGGTCCAACGTATGTAAATCTATAAATGTAACATGCTATGTAAATAAAATAATAAACAAAGGCTACATGATTCTATCAATTGATGCAGAAAAGGCTTTTGATAATATCCAGCATCCTGTCACGATTAGAACACTAAAGAAAATAGGCTTCTTAAACTGATAGAGGCCATCTACAGCAAACTCATAGCCGATATCACATTAAATGGAGTAAAACTGAGAACATTTCCACTGAGATCTGGAACTAGACAAGGATGCCCATTGTCACCACTGCTATTCAACATAGTAATGGAAGTCTTAGCCATCACAATCAGGCAAGAGAAGGGGATCAAGTGTATTCAAATGGGGTTAGAGGAGGTCAAACTCTCATTCTTCATGGACAACGTGATCTTATACCTGGAAAATGCCAGGGACTCAACTACAAAACTCTTAGACGTGATCAAGAAATAAAACAGTGTCTTGGGATTCAAAATCAATACTTACAAATCAGTAGCTTTTATATATACCAACAATAGTCAAGCCCAAAAGATAGTTAAGGACTCTATTTTTTTTACAGTAGTGCCAAAGAAGATTAAATATCTGGGAATTTATCTAACAAAGGACATGAAAGATATCTAGGAAGAGAATTATGAAACTTTGAGAAAAGAAACAGCAGAAGATATTAAAAAATGGAAAAACGTACCATGCTCATGACTGGGAAGAATCAACATTGTTAAAATGTCCATACTACCCAAAGCGATCTAAGATTTAAAGCAATCCTTATCAAAGCACCAATGTTTACTTTAAAGAACTTGAAAAAAATAATACTTTTTTTATATGGAATGAGAAAAAAACTTGAATAGCCAATACATTACTTGGAAATGAAAACAAATTTGGAGGTATCATGTTACCAGACTTCAGGTTATACTACAAATCTATAGTGATCAAAACAGCTTGGTACTGGCACACAAATAGAGATGTAGATATATGGAATAGAATAGAGAATATAGAGATGAACCCAGCCACATATTGTCATTTGATCTTTAATAAGCCTGACAAAAACATGCTTGGGGAAAAAGATTCCCTATTTAACAAATGGTGCTGGAAGAACTGGCAAGCAACATATAGAAGACTGAAACTGGACCCACACCTTTCATGACTAACAAGAATTGATTCTCATTTAGTAAAAGATTTAAATTTAAAACATGAAACTATAAAAATACTAGAAGAAAGTGCAGGGGGAAACCTTGAAGATATTAGCCTGAGAAAATATTTTATGAGGAGGACTCCCCCAGGCAATTGAAGCATCACCAAAAATATATTACTGGGTTCTGATCAAGCTAAAAATCTGCACAGTTAAGTATGGGCATTGCAAGTAAAGCAAACAGATAGCCTTCAGATCAGGAGAATATTTTTGCATGTTATGATTCTGACAAAAGTTTGATAACTAGAATCTACAGAGAACTCAGATTAATCAGTAAGAAAAGAACAAACCCCATTTCTTGGGCAAGAGACTTAAACAGAAACTTCTCTGAAGATGACAGGCAAATGGCCAACAAACACATGAAAAATGCTTATTATTATCAGAGAAATGCAAATCAAAACCACTTTGAGATATTACCTAACTCCAGTAAGATTAGCCCACAACACAAAATCCCAAAACTGCAGATGTTGGCATTGTTGTGAACAGAAGAAACACGTCTACATTGCTGGTGGGATTGCAAACTAACATAGCCTTTTTGGAATTCCTTTATGGAGAATTCCCAAGGAACTAAAAGTTGACCTGCCATTTGATCCTGCAATTCCATTACTAGATATCTACCCAGATGAACAAAAAATATTTTACAACAAAGACATTTGCACCAGAATGTTTATTGCAGTCCAATTCATAATTGCCAAGTCATAGAAGCAGCCCAAATGCCCTCAAGCCGTGAATGGATTAACAAATTGTGGTATATGTACACTATTGAATACTATGCAGCCATAAAAAAGATGGAGACTTTACATCTTTTACATTTACCTGGATGGAGTTGGAACTCTTCTTAGTGAAGTATCTCAAAAATGGGTAAAAGGTGTCCAATGTACTCAGTATCATTATGAAACTAGTATATAATCACTTACACATTTATACCAATGATAAAACACAAATATAGTCCAGAAAGGAGGGGAAAGGAGGAGGGAGGAAGGTAAATGGTGGGAGGAGGGAGGGCATTTGGTGGGATCTCGCCTAATGTGCACAATGCAAGGGTACTTTTCAAAACAACTAAGAGCAAATTATAAATAACTTACCACAAAAAATAAGTGAGATAATGGTTATGTTAATCAGGTTGATTTAAGCATTCCACATCGTATATCAAGTTATCACACTGTACCCCATAAATAAAAATAAAGGAAGAAAGAAAGAAAAAGATGATCATAAAGAAAAAAATTAAAATAGTGATCTCATCACCTGGGTAAAATCCACTATTGTTTATTTGTGTATTTTTTTATATGTACTTCATATGTATTTATTTCATTCTTTATATTTCTTTCACTAGGAAGAAATGCATTTATTTGTACTTATATATACATATATACACATATATTCATAACTATACATATATACATCATACTAGAAGGAAATACATACACAAAAAATGGTTTTTCACCAAACTGAGAAGGTACCTTATATAGTTTTCAAGCTTACTTTTTTCACTTAACACTGTATCATGAACTATTTTCAAGGGCTGAAGTTTCCCTCCAAATCACTTGAGGGTTGTTGGCTCAGAGGTAGATTGATGCATTTATAAGCTTCTGTCAAATATGACTAGTGATGGGTGTGAATTAATATCAATGATTCTTCTTGAAAGCAATTAAACTTGGCATTGTTATCGCTACCCAATGTGTTTATATCAGCTCCTGTAATTGTTTTCCAAAGTCGTAAATTTCTCAAGTTAATTATAAACAAATTGCTCTGCTTAATTAATGGGCATCACTAATGGATATCATCTAATATGCATATGAATGAACCTTGTGACACCTCATAGGGGCTGGATTAAGGATGTCAGGATGGTGGCCCAGGGTGAGAAGTCAATCACATAGACCCAGGTCTAGAGTGGGTTCCACAAAGCCCTAAGTTCACAACTTGCTGGAGCAGGAGAATGCCAGGCCTATCCCTGCCCATGGGGTCTTCAGGATCTATGTCTCCCAGTTATGCATCCCAAAGCATGGCAGAAGTAAGAAGGGGGTAACTGAGTGCCACCTTGGCTTGCTAGCAAAAGCCTCTTTCCCCAGCCCTGCTTCCTTGTCTGTGTGAGTCCACATGGTCCTTCTCACACCCACCCTGCCCTACGGTTGGTATAGCATGGTAGTAATGAGACTGGACCTGGGGACAGACTCCTGTGGCTCAAATCCCAGCTCTGCTAGCTATTGGATGTGGGAACATGGGCAAGTTATTCCTGAGCACAGCACCTCAGTTTGACCATTTTTAGAATGGGGATAATCATGGTACCTACCTTACAGCCTCATGTGGACGAAAGCAGTTAATTAACCCTTTGACTGTGGAGTGTAGATGCTCAGAAATGTGTCTATAGGTGTCATTTGCATCAAACAAACGTCTTGTTTGAACACTTATAGGTATAGTTCACAGTCAAAAGTTAATGTGGGTAAAGAAGGATGATGTTCAATAACCTTAACTATTATTAGGTATCATTATCTTCCCATCCTAGAACAGGAAGCTAAGATTCTATGACCCAAGGACAAGGGTAGGCTAAGCAAATGAGGCAACTAGGGCACAGAATTTAGGGAGGTGCTCACTCTCAGGGTCACTGCTTCATGCTAGTCCTGGCCAGTGTGACCTGTCCACATTTGCTCAACTTAGATCAAACCCAAGTAACTCCTCAGTTCTTCTGCCCTCACTGGGACACTCTTGCTGTTTAGTAATCTTTCCTGGCTTGGACAACATTGCTCTGAAAAAGGACCCCAAAGGATTGAGGTGCTTATTTAGGCCAACACAGGTTTGATAGCTGGATTTTTTTCTGCAGAAATGGTGCCTTAAGAGTCTCCTTCCCTCTCTCACCTCTGTCACTTTCTAACTGACAATATGGAGGACAGCAGTGTGAATGAATGATACAAGATCCTTGACCATTGGGAGACAAAGATGGCAGAACAAGCTTTGTCCTGAAATGAGAGCCAAGGTGTTCCCATCCCCTTGTTGTTATTCTTTATCCAGCTGACACTCTGTTGCTTAGTTAACTGCTCAACAAAGCAGCTTTGTGTGGCTGCTAAGAGCCATTGACCATCTTGGGAGATGAACCAGGAGCCCCAGCAACACTGGTGGAGAAGTGATGGGGCCATTGGTGGGATTCAGTGCTGTCAGCAATCCATTCAAATGGAACCAGTGCCTTTCTGGAGCCTCGTCTCCAGTGATCAGTGCTAGGAGCTTCATATCAAAGTGAGGCTTCTCTCCTTCAGACTGCTACTATTTTCAAAATTTCTGTCAGGCAGGAAGGAAACTGGCCTTTTTGGGCATCTACCATGTGTGACTGCTTCACAGGTATTATTATTCCCACTCAACAACTGAGTAAACTGAGTCACACCTGTCATGCAGCAAGGGCAGCGTGAGGATGGAGAGCAAGCTCTGCTGCCCTGTGCACCCATGCACTTCCCTGGATTGCCCTACCCAGGGATGTAAATTTGGGCTTCATTGCAGCTGAAGCATCTGTAGACTTTGGGCCTTGGACCTCTATGACCCATTCTCCTCAAGTGGTGGGGGGAAAGGTAGGTGTCGGTGACTATGTGCAGGTACTACTGATCATGGTCCTGTCCTGGAAGATCTTGTTGAAATTCAACAGTTGTTGCAAGAGGCTCAAAATCAGAGCCATGGAGTTGCTGGAGGACAAAAATGGGAAGCACGTCCTTGAAAGAGGAAGACCCCCCACAATAAACCTATCATGACCAATCCCCCAGAAGTAACTGCCCTGCCTCCCACCAGTGGACAAGGCTAAGCTGACTCCTGACCCTTCCTCAACTGAATTAGCACAGACCTCTCTTTCTGATATCTTCTCTAAGGATATTAAAATAAATTTTTAATGTGGAGGGAAATGACTTCAAAATAATAATGAGTGTTATGAAGTTCAAGATGTGTAAATATGTATGTGCACATCTCCATCTGTATCTGTGGAGAATAGACATTTGGTTTATTTATTAGTCCATTCATTCATGTATATTTATTTTTCCATTTTTTAATTCATTCACTTATTGATTGACCCATTCAACTATCCATCTAACTAACTGTTTATTAACAAATTTTTCCTGAACACCTACTGGGGCTGAGTGCCACACTACGTGTTAGGAATATATAGAAAGGAATAAAATAAAAATCACTCTTTAGCAACTCACAGTCTACTGCCTTTGATAGCCATTTACATCCATAATTGCATTTACATTTTAGGTTCCACAGTAGAGATCTATCTATACAATGTGTTTGGGAGGCCCAGAATTGATTATCCCTGCTTGGTTGTGAGAAGGGATCTTGGCAGGAGAAGGAACACTCAGGTAAGAGTTCAGGGAGAGAAGGAGGTAGATAGAGGGTGAGGATGGGGAAGAGTACAAAGTCCAGCTGGGTGGAAATGAGCCTAAGGCTCCCATAATCCTCATTAATTCTTATCTCAGGTAATCATGAGTCCTGTGCTCTGGGAAGAATTTATTTGGGCAGAAGAAACAGCAAAACATTCTTCGATTTGTCTGCACATTTCTATCAGCACCAGGAGGTGAGAAGGTTACACTGTTTCAGGAAATAATCCAACGTGAGAAAGATATGGACTCCAGAATACTCGAATGTGGCCTGCAGGGGACCACCGGGCCCTCTTGGGTTAAAGTTCAGTCCCAGTAACTCTGTCACCCCCAAGTGTCTCTGGTCATTCTGAGCCACCACAAGCATATATAACTGGAATCTGGAAGGAGATTTTTTCCAAACAGTAGAAAGGGTATTTGTTTGCAGGGAGCAAATGTTTTACCAATTCAGTTGTGGAAATTTCCCAGCTTTTCTCTATGGGGCTCATAAGATTTATTCTCAATTTATGTAGTATCTTTCCTCCAAATAGCTTTATAAATTTTTAATCAAAATTGTATTTTAGGAACCAAAAAAGACTTGATATCTACCAGACTGTCACATTTGAAAGGAATTTTATGAAACCCAAATAGGATTTTTTAATGCCCCCATTTCTTCTTCTTGAGTGGATTTCCAACCAAGGCTTTCAGACTTTCTCGGGGACCTTTTATATACAATCACATCCAGAAATATGACATTCAGTAAGTGACATTCTATTTTAATTCACTTTGACAAAATAATGAACTCTATTTGTAGGAGTAAGAGAGCTTTGTCTGACAAGGAGATGTCTACGGAGTTTTGCTATAAATGAAAAAAAAAAACCCCAAAAAACTATTCCTTTTTGTTCCCTGAAAAAGTGGCAAGTTTGAAATTTTGGACAAACTTTTTGAAAATGATATCTAGGAATCAGTAGGAACCACACCCCTCCACCTCTCACCAATAATCACACATCCTGCTATTTATTAGTCACACTTGGATTTCTGGTTTGAGCCAATGCACCATCCATCTCCCATCCTCCAGATTCAGATTTCCTATCTCTGTGAACTGTGTTCAACACCTGGGGGACAGCAAAGCCTCTTGACTTTAGGACAACCTCAACTTCCGGCCAAAGGTGGGTGAACAAAGCGTCCTGGTTTCTCCTCTCCCGGAAACATACATGAATACCGGTCCAGAGGAGCATCAGTGAGGCCTAAAATTAGCAACCCCACGGCAGGACCCATGATCACAAATACAGCTTAAAATCCAAATCAGGACTTCTCAAGGAGGGAGAAAAGCAGAGACATCTGTATTGTCTCTCTGTTTTTAACCACGTATGTTTAATACATCTCATTGTTCAATTTTTTTAACATAAAACCATGAGGTGGGAAGGGGTGGCTAAGTTTCACGCTGAGCCTTGGAACCTCCATTTATCAGAGGCTTCCTAGAGAAACAGGGTTGAGGACTTGGTTCCTAACTGTAGAGCTTTTGGACACTAAGATTATAATTCCCAGCAAAAGAAGGGCACAACACTACTGGAAGGGAAGAAGCAGGGGCTCACTTCAAGGTAGGAGCTGATGGCAAGGAGCTTTGGATACTGGTTGTCATAAGAAGAAATGTATTTTTTAAATTTTTTTGAATTTTTTTTGAAGTTTTAAATTTTATTGAAAAACAATATAATGAAACAATATAATGAAAATCATTTATAAACCCATCATATCTTTTAAAATTAAGAAAGTAGGAAGTGAAACTTATTCCCTGTATCCTACTAATGCCAGCCTCCCACCACCACCATTGTCTATCCTTTCTGACATTTCCTGTCTATAGGCAAAGATGTTTACAGACAATTGATAATTTTATTTACAAAAATAGAACATGCTGTGTATCAATGGTTGGGTTTTTTCCCTCCACTTAACATAATTTTGTATGCCAGTACATATAAAATTATAGCAGTTTTTTTTTCTTTTCTTTCTTTTTTTTTAAGAAACACAGTCTCTCTGTTTCCCAGGCTGGAGTGCAGAGGTACTGTCATAGCTCACTGTAGCCTCACACTCCTGGGATCAAGAGATTCTCCTGCCTTAGCCTCCTGAGTGTCTGGGACTACAGGTGCATGCCACCATGGCTGGTTAATATTTTTAAAATTTTTTTGTAGAGATGGGGTCTCACTATGCCTGGGCCGGTCTCAAACTCCTAGCAACAAGTGTTCATCCCACCTCCATCTCTACCTTCACCTCCTAAGTTGCTGGGATTACAACGGTGAGCCATTACTCCTGGTTTACGGACTTTTATTTCTTATAATTATGGGCCTGCTTCCTTCTATTCCTATCCCTGGGGAGCATGTTGTAAGGTCTTTGAGAAGGGCTATAGAGCAGAAGGGAGCCTTGAGTCCCAGGGCCTTATTAGGACAGGGGGGACAAAGACCACCACAGTTATCAATCAAACCTCTGATTACCACCCTAGGCTTTCCCAGAGGGTGGAAGATTAAGGGATTTTATTGTCTGTAAGTCCCTTTTGTTATAAAGTCCAGTTAAAGACACCATAGCCGATATTTATTTTAATAAGAAAAAAACACTCAAATCCTGATAGTCTTTCCGAAGGTCCTTTCATCTGTTTGAGATGAGAGAAGTAATGAGGTCAGTTTTGTCTCCCCACATACAGCTGCTGTTTTGCTGCCCTTAAATATAATGTATTACAATAATATTATGGGCAACATTCAAATTGACATTAGTCATACTTAAAGTCACTAAAATATAATTTTTTCCTTGAATGTTTAAAGGTTTTTGCTGATTTTTATTATGCAATATTGTATATATTATTCTAATGTTTGGGCATACTAATATACAATTATAATGGTAAACAATAATATAAATACCGAAGAATCTATTACCCAATTTAAGAAATAGAAAATTACCAATACCCTTGAAGCTCTTTTTCCCAATTATATTTTCTTGCTTCCCACAGCCTCCTGCATCCAGGAATAACCATTACACTAAATTCTATGTTTATTCTTCTTTAAAATAGGTATTCTCCCCTCTAGACATCATTGGAATGATGTTTTTTTAAATAGAAGGTAGTTTGATTCTGCTTTCGAATTTTCCTTTTAGAAGCCATATAGAACAACAAGGAGAATGAAGAATGAGAAAAAGAGAAAACATAAGCACCCTTTGAATGAAACTAGGAAACAGAGAAAACTCATCAACTCCAAATTATATTTAAGTAATGCACTGGGTTGGGGGGGAGGCGGTGGTGGGAATCCTTACAGAGGCAGAGATAGGAAAAGCCAGGAAGAACAAGAGTCTAGCTAGCAAATCTCAGAAATGACTACCCTGAGTGGGAACATCTATGAGCAGGGCTAAGAGGCAACAGAAAGTATCAAGACTGCCCCCAATTGGGCCAGGAATGGAATACCTCAGAAAGCACAAGCAAACATACATTTGAGGGGAGGGACTGTTTCCATTTGTGGTAGTGGCCAATAAAGAAACAGAGGGACACAAAGTTGGCTCTAACAGCCCTTCTGAGCCAGGTTAGATGCACAGAGATGGGATACACATGCCACACCTAATAGAGCACCAAATTTAAGGTATGGGTCTACTACTTTAGTAACAGAGGAGGAAATGCTGAGTTCCAAAGCCCAGAGATGTTTCATATCCTCTTCCCCTAACTCATCTCACAACCCATCCCAACATATGCACAAAGCACCTTCCTGCAATACTGTTTCCCCGAAAATAAGACACTGTCTTATATTTATTTTTTCTCAAGAA